>JABMCL010003818.1:280000-285411 GCA_018857735.1 Alviniconcha marisindica
ATGTACCTAACATGTTTTTTTCTCTTTCTCCCCCCCCCCCCCTCTCTCTCGCTATCGTTCTCTCTCTGTCTCTGTCTCTCTGTGTCTGTCTCTGTCTCTCTGTGTGTCTCTGTGTGTCTGTCTCTGTCTCTCTATCTCTGACTTTTTTCTCTGTCTCTGTCTGTCTGTCTGTCTGTCTCTGTCCCTCTCTCTCTCTCTCTCTTTTCTCCTTCTGTCTTTGTTCTTCCCTGTGTGTCTCTCTCCTTCCCCCCCCCTCCTCTCCACTTCTCTCTCTCGTTCTCCACTTCGTCTCTGTTCCTCTTGCTGTTGCTCTATCTCTTCTCTTCACGCACGCACGCACGCACGCACGCACGCCGCGCGCTCACCATCACCACACCCCAACACACACAACACACCACCACACACACACACACACACACACACACACACACACACACACACACACCACCAGCACCCACACACACATGACACGTTTTGTCACCTTAGTGACAAAACGTGCCGTAGTGACAAAACGTGCCACAACAGGGTCTGTACAAGAACCATCACTATTAGATGTGAAGCAAATTTTGAGGGGCATGAAGCAAGACATTAATTAACGGTTTGACACCCTCAATGGACACCTCGATATCCTGATTTGTGTCGGGTCTGCCAAACGAAGTGACTCTGCTGGCGCGGGAAGTCGAAGAAGTGAGGAATGAAAACGAACAATTGAAGACGGAGAATTGTGAACTGACAGACAGACTGGGATAAGTGAAAAAGAAACTAGGTGACTTGGAAGGCCGTTCGAAGAGAAATAATCTGATCTTTACAGCACTGCAGAAACAGACCGAGGCCGACTACGAGACTACGAGACGTAGGAGGACTGTGGATCTGATCCATAACCAACTGAAGATACCGGAAGACATCCAATTCGACAGGGTGCACAGAATGCGAAAAGACCCAAAGTCCCCTGTCATAGCCCGCTTCACAAACTTCAAAAATAAACAACGTGTGCCTCAACGCCTGGATAGAGAACTTTCTGGATGTAAGACAGCAGGCTGTGGTGGTGGAGGGAGAAAGGTCAGACTTTGTGCCTGTGGAATCCGGAGTTCCGCATGGATCAGTTCTCGGGCCAAGTCTCTTTCTTACCTACACCTATGACCTTCCTGCAAGCACCAGGTCCAAAGTCCGGCTATTCGCTGACGACACCATGTGCAGCAAAACCATCAAAAAGGCAGAAGACCAGCGCACGCTGCCAGAAGACCTGGACTCCCTCACCACCTGGGAGGAACAGTGGTCCATGGACTTCTATCTACAGAAATGCTCTACGCTGAGAGCCACATACAAGCGGAAGAAGATCATCCCAGCGTATGAGCTCCATGGACACATTCTTGAGAACGTCAGCATGACGAAGTACCTGGGAGTCACTATCCAGGATGACCTGAGGTGGGGATCCCACATCAGCTCTACCACAAGCAAAGCCAACAAGACCCTCGGTTTCCTCCGGCTTAACCTCAAGATCGGCAACAAGAAGACAAAGGAAACTGCGTACAAAGTCCTTGTTCGCCCGCTTCTTGAGTACGCAGCCACTGTATGAGATCCCTACACTGCAAGTGAGATCCAGACCATTGAGAAGGTCCAACGCAGAGCAGCAGGATGGATCTCCAACAGACACCGCCAGACATCATGCGTTAACACCATGCTTGATACCCTCAACTGGCCAACGCTCCAAGAACGACGCAGGAGAGCTCGGCTGGAGATGTTCTACAAGTTCCACTATGGCCTTGTCTCCGTCAACTCCAGCTACCTGCCAAAACCATCAGGCAGCAGATTGAGCTCGAGAAAAAAGAACACCTGCATCCACGACATCCCATCCTGCAGGACACAGTACAGACAGATGTCGTTCTTCCCCAGGACCATACCAGACTGGAACAACCTGCCCCAGAAGGTCGTGACAGCTGAGTCACTGGATTGTTTTAAGTCCAGACTCAACTCGTTCCTATAAACACAACTGAAAGTCCCCCCCACCCCACCCCACCCCTAACATCCCACACCCTGCCCTATCCTTCCCCCCCTTCCCCCCTCCCCTCCTCCCCCCCCCCCTATTTCTCTGCCCACGCTCACTAAATACCACAAAAATGACCCAAGTCTCTGCAACCTCCTCAGTAGCGACAGAACCATCAACAAAATGATGCTGGCCGCTGTACGGAAGAAGAAGAAGAAGGAAAAAAAACCTGAGTGAAATTGCGGAAGGAAAAACTCCATCTTCTTTGGGGAGGACTTTTCGAAAGGGGTCCGAGAGGTGAGGAAGAAACTCGTTCCTTTTTTTGAAGAGCGCTAAAGCGGATCCAAAGAACAACGCAAGGATGGTGTATGATCACTTGGTGATCAACGGGAAAAAAGGTTTTAGTATGACCCAGTGAGTAACGGCATCAAAGAAAAAAGTTAATGTGTCGGCCGGCCAAGGAAAAGAAACATCAATATAGAGACTGTAAAATAAACGACAACACCGGTAAGCATAATTATGTACAACAGACAGTGAAGACGTACTGAAGTTTGAACTGAACACAACACATAAACACAACAATGTCAGCGAAACACGTGCGAAATGCCACGACTGCTTTTTGTGCATGGAACGATGAAACCGTGACTGACAGTAACAAAGCAGAAGGTGGAACATGTGAACACGACCATTCTAAGGATGTGTGTGCTGAAAGTGTTCTCGATAATACTCCCTTCTCGTATGCCGTGGCAGATAATACTAGACCATTTTGCTTTACGTCCACAGAAGCGAGGTGGCTTATTGGGGGGGGGGGGGGGGGGGGGGGACGAAAGAGTGAAGGCTCGACCGCGGATACCGCCCGAAAAGACCGGAGAGACCGTGGACCGCCGCCAGAACAATGGAAGTGTTAAGGCGGTGTCCCCTCGCCATTGCCCAGCGACTAGTGCACTGCGCAATTGCTGTTTCAACTGCCGTGCTTGGGCAGAGTCACAAGGACAATGTCCGTTGCACTGCTGTTGAGGAACAACTCGAAGCGAAAGAAGTCCAACTTTCGCGGCCCAGCTCCACCTCCCTACTCATGATCTCTTCTGGGCTAACTTGAAGGTCCAGCTCCATCTCCCTCCTCTAGATCTCTTGATCTTTTGATCTCGCCTGGAACCTTCGTACGGAAGTTGTTAATGCATATAAATACTTAGGTTTGTATTTTACTACGAAGTTACGATTTAGTACTGCTTGCAGTGACTTGGCTGCAAGAGGTAAAAGGGCAGTCTTGGGTATTTTGAATGTTTTGCACAAATTTGAAAATCAGTCTATGAAACGGTTTGGGAAACTTTTTGACTCTAAAGTGCAACCAGTGCTTTTGTACGCCGCAGAGATCTGGGGCCTAGAGGATGATTATTGTTATCAAATAATACAAAAGCCCATTGACTGCATTAAAAAGGGTTCTTGGGGTTTGTCAAATGACACCAAACAATATGATGTATGGAGATACTGCAAGGTACCCATTGTATATAAATGCATTATGTTCGCACAATACGTTATTGGTTTAAGATTACTAGAACGAATCAAAAGCGTTTACCGTATAAAGCCTATTTGATGTTACTGCATTTAGACGAACAAGGAAAAAGTAACTCCGTGACCAAAATTCGCAAAACATTGTTTAGGTTTGGTTTTGGGTACGTATGGCAGAACAAGGGAGTTCAGGAAGTTAATTTGTTTACACGTTGTTTTAGACAAAAACTCACTGACAACTGCTGGCAGGACTGGAAGAGTCGAATTGATACAAATGATAGATTTAATTTTTACAGACTATTTAAGTCGAATCATGTGCAAACAGTATACCTTTCAGTTGATATTACTTACATGTAAGGAACTCTCTTATTAAGTTTAGGTTTGGTATAAGTCCCATAGCTGTTCATTCTTTGATATACAAACCGCATGCTTACATAGATACCATAATTATGTCCTTTGTGTAAAGCTACTTTCGAAAATGAAGTGCATTTCGCGTTGCGTTGTTCTGCTCTAAATGATTTACGCCAAAGACGATAAATTTTACAGCCAACCAAGTTCATTTAGACTTGGTTTGCTACTATCAACCCCTTTCTGTGGACGTTAAGCACCATGTTTACTTACTTACTTACTATCAACCGAAAACCAGGTCATCATCAAGAAGTTTGCCATATTCTTGTACTTAGCTTTCAAACGAAGAGAAACTTCTATTAAGTGAATGCTGATTCGACTGTATAGCTACGTTTGTGCAATTTATGCTACCGCTCAAGTTAGTTTGTACATATTCATTTATATACACTGTGACAATTCTCGATATATGTGTGAGTGCAATTTGATATGATTTATGTGTTCCTCTGAATATTTTGCTAAAGTACATTTTGAAACCATTAGTCTAATCTTTGTGAAGGCTACAGGCCAATCAAATAAACTTATTCGTCTCTCTCTCTCTGGTGCGCGCGCGCGCGTGAGTGCGTGCGTGCATGCGTGCGTGCGTGCGTGTGTGTGTGTGTGTGTATTGACGGCCCTGCACACTCTAAAATCAATGTCCTCTCTTCTGATAACCTAGCGGTCGCTATCATGCGTGACATATCGATTTCCAAGCGTCCTTTCAAACTGTCCAAAGACAAAGAAGTGAACTATGTGTGTCTCCTTCACCCCCCACCATAGCACCGCTTCTCTTCTTCTTTTGGAGAACACACACACACACACACACACACACACACACACACACACACACACACACAGAGTTATATGCTGTTTCGGCGCTTTGCGTTCCTGTGAGGAGAGACGCACATATAAGTATACATTATTATAATAATCATTCCAGAATGACAGTCTTTTAATGACAGCCTACGGTTGACAGGTTTTGCGGCCATGCGTCAGCTGACCACCCTGGACCTATCTCACGAGTGTCGTCTGCGCGACCTCACAAACCAGACGTTCCTCGCCTTCTCCAACACCACCCTCCAGCATCTGTGGCTGCCGGAATGTACACATCTCGTCGTCTTGGATGTCTGTGCCTTCTGCCCTCTCAAACTCTTGACCAGTTTGCAGTTCAGCTCCACGGACACTCGGGCAATGGACGTCAGCATGGCCCTGCGATCTGCTTATGGATTTCAACATCGCAACAATCTGTCCGTCATCGACCTGGAAGACTTTTCGCATCATCCCCGGAGCAGGGTCAGTCTCGACAGGCATTCTATGCAGTTCATGGCCAGTACGTGCGTAAGGTCTTTACGCTTGGCGGGTAATTATATCACTACTATCGAGAGAGACGGTTTGGGGAGAACAGGGAGCCGTTTTTGTGAGTGCATTCAGCACGTCGATCTCTCCAGGAATAATATCATATTTGTTAACGTATTTACGGCAACTCAGTTTTTGGCCTTTTCCCCGAGACTGGAGTCGGTCCACTGCGAGCTAC
>JABMCL010001232.1:0-15000 GCA_018857735.1 Alviniconcha marisindica
TTAAAGAAGTATTTTTCTCAACCATTTCCATAAAAAGCCACAAACTGGTATATGTATTTTTTAAAAAATTTTTAAAAAAAATCTTTTTTGATTTCCAAGTATTGCAATATGCATAAAATAATGTGTAGTTTTTGTTTTTTTAAAAGAACGAGGCCAAGGGGTCACAAACCACAAATGATTTGACAGGGCTCCACATTGAGCATACCCTAGCAAGCGACATAATTACAAAAGAGGGAAATCGCCCATGATAACCTTTGATAACACACCAAGGATACATCTTCAGAGTGTGTTCTGTTGGCTTCTTGTTGTTCAGTGTTACGGGTTTCTGCTATGTTGTTCATTTTGTTTGTTGTTTTTTACTTCATATACCTTCTTGGGGTGGGGGGCGGGAGGGGAGATGCATGCTGTATTTTGTTGCGCAGTTGCCCTTGGGGGGGGGGGGGGGGGGGGGCCTGGGGCAATTGAATATGTGAAGAGAATTACTTTACCGGGAATCAAACCAATCTTTTATATATATAAAAATTCATCTAAAAAAAGAAGTATTAAAATGAACCTAAAATACCTGACTTCCTGTTTGATTGACAGCCAAGCAGATCCCTGTGATAGCCTTTTTTATCCCCTGCTGTCATGCTGCTGCTGGCCAAGGGAAGGTTATGTCTTCAGGGTATGGCCATTAGCTTGTAGGTGGTTGCCTTCTGTTTTCGCACTGGCATGGACCATTGCAGTTCCCAGTGAAATCTGGAGAGCATCCAGGCCTTCTAAAAAACACAACTGACCCCCCTCCCCCTGCACATACGACATGACACAAATATGCACCCCTTGGGAACACATAAAAAAGAAATCTTTTTTTTTTTTTTTTTTTTTTTTTAACCCAAAATTTTTCATACAAGGCCAACACTAAACTGAACACACAAAAATTATAGCACCCCTTTTTTCTTTCGTGCCCTATATACTTGAAGCACATTGGCTTTTTCATTTTTCTTTTTGCCTGCACTGGACTGAAACACACTGTTGGGGGGTTTAAAATGAAGCATACAACCAAAAGTTGAAACTGAAACCCTTTTTCAGATTTGGGGCCATTTTAAACCAATTCTTGTATTTCATTATTCTTCCTTCCCTTTTGTTGCGTTGTTCTCTCTTTTTCTCCAAACTTTTTTCACAAGCTTTAAAACATGAAAAAGGTAGCTGTTGCCATCCCAAACAAGCAATAGGCCAAAAGATTAATCAAAAAAAACAATTTCGGTCTAAAAAAAAAAAAAAAAAATTATGAAGAGCATGGAAGAAGGCTTCCCCCAAAAAAAAACAGAGGAGAAAAGAGCCCCGAAGTGAAATTCACGCCGAGGCTGAACACACAAATGTTGTTTTGTAAAGTTTCAAATAGACATTTTTTTTCAAACAAAAATGGGTCACAGAAACTGGTCACATAATCACTGTAACGGTCAGACACAAAGCTGTGGGTTTTTTAGAGCTGTACTAACAGAGCTGTACACCAAAGTCCCTTCCCCTCTAGAACACACACCACACACCAAAACACACCTCCAAGTGTAGTAGTTTATTTGCCGGCTTAATCTTGCGACACACTACTATTGTATGTTTGACAGGATCAAACTATTCAAAAATAGTGCTCCATTGTGGCGACCGGTAGCATTTTGTGTCGCCGTTGTCAGCCGGAGATATTTTTGGTGGAGTAATTATGACATACATGCGCGTTTTTTTGTGTGTGTGTGGTTTTGTTTTGTTTTTTGACGGCTTGTGATTTGGTCACAGATGTGACAATATTATTTTGTGTCTGTATGATTTTGGTGGTGGATCTGCGTGTGTGTGTGAAATGTTTTGATGTTTGACCGGGCAAGAACTGAGTGGACCGCGTTATTCCGGTGTATGATTTTAGTCAGTGTTTACGTTTCTCAGTCGTCGCCTTGCCGCCGCCGTCGCCACTGATGAGGACAACCGCTGATCCGTGACGAGCAGGCTGCTTGATTAATTTCTTTTTCACGGTTTTGAAGTCGGAACACGCGGCTTTCGAGTTGATTCACTTTAACTCTGTTTCTGACGAACACACGGATTTCTTAAATACTATTGACATTTCCCCGGAAATGACAAGATTCTAGGCTCTTATTCCTTAGAATCTTTTTTTGGAAGACTTTGGGACGTTCAGAGGAGAGAATGAAAAGACTAGAATCAACCGCCCCACGGCCCTGTTATCGGCGAAGGTAGATCAGCCCGCTTGACTGAGCGATCTAAATGAGCGACACCCGCCGGCATAAGTGACTCCGTTTGCCGAACGATACCCGAGCCGGCGACAGCGACAGCGCCCGTCTGACACGGCTCCGCTGATGACACGTGAACAGTTCCTGCCTTCTGTGCGGCACGTATTGCACCATTTCTCAGCGAACATAACCCGTCCCTAATAAGACTTATGGTTTCTGTGGACGTAAACACCACGAAAAGAAAGAAAAGAAGAAAGCGAACAGATGATACGTTCTTTGGTGTTCAAACTGACTGATACACCAACTGGGACGGGGAAGTTATCGACGAGTAGGCTATTCCATATTAGCTTTCTTGTTCTTAGTCTTAACTTTCATCTTGACTTTTGTGTGGTTGTATGCACGGCTAAATGTGTGCACGTGCGCGCGCGTGCGTGTGTGTGTAAAAATTTGCATGCTGTGATATCTCCAGGCCTGTTTCCTTCTTTCTCTCTGTTAGACCCCGCTACTAGAAAATCCAAGCTGAATCCATGGTAGCTCAGTGGTTTGAATGACATTTGTTAGTGATAAAGATGGGTGATACTTCAACAAATACAGTATCAGGAGCCCTCCAACCCTGCTGTCCTCCCCGCAGGCCGGCGCCGGCTCTTAGGCCTAAAAAAAAGCCAGCCGCCGGACTGTTTACGTTACCGCACTCCTGCTCACTGGGCAGCGGCACATATCGCAAAGAAGAAAACTTTCCTCAGCGTTGCATTTTTAACTGGCTCTCTGCGTAAGGCCAAATAAAACTTGAACCAGCAAAGACTGAATACAATATAGAATGCCCGCTGTTTCTAAGTAGATTTCCTGTTAGGTATGTCTAATGAGCATTTGTAATGAGCTTGTGTAGCTTGTTTAATGCTCATGCGCTGATTTCGTTTGTACAAGGTTACTTGAACATGAATAAACTTTAAATTTTCAAGTCTTTCTTTTTTCTCAAAAATAATTTCTAGTCTTCCCTTCTTCATAAAAATATATAATATACCCTACTACACCACATTAGGCCTATATTAAGAAACAAAAATTTAGTCTTTTGCAGGATATGTGATTCTTCAGTATGTTCATTTTGTAGACATGAGGAGTGATAGCATCTCACACCTATTTTGATCCTTCACTGAGTGTCAAGTAACCCAGAAATTATGAACTGATCTAGCAGTGTCAGTTATCAATACAGAATTAATTGTTCTCATCCTGGCAATTCATTTTAGTGAAATCTTTATTCTTTTTGGCACGGACGACATGCTTGAAGCTGACAAAGCTTTTACTAGCAACATGTCAATATTATTTATCAATGACGGTGAGGGACCACACCTATACTACGTTACGTTTTTCTCAAACCCCGGCCAATTGTCCAGCCACCTTCAAAGCAAAGGCGACACACCAGTCTTTGATTGATTTGGAATGGCTGCCTTGATCAGAAAGTCTGACAGCAGTCAAGTGGTAACCCACACCTTTTTCATATTCAATTATAAGCTGATAGATACTGAGATGATAGAGACTTGTTACCACTGCCAAAATGCTAAAGCTGAATTTTTAAATTCTTTATAAGGAGATATAATACAGATATATGATATTTATAAAAGGTAGACTGTAGTGTTATGGTAATTGGTACTAAGACTATGTTCAGTTGATGTATGAATGTGTGCCATAGAGAGAGAGAGAGAGAGAGAGAGAGAGAGAGAGAGAGAGAGAGAGAGAGAGAGAGAGAGAGAGAGAGAGAGAGAGAGAGAGAGAGAGAGAGATGAATTAGTGTGCCATAAGATTGCAATCCGTAAGGCTGTGTGTGTGTATGTGTGTGTGTGTGTGAGTGTAGTGTGTGTGCAGTGAGTGTGTGCGTGTGTGTGCGTGTGCATGTGCGTGTGTTGTTCTGTTTCATTGTGGGTTCTTTGTATAAAAGGGAGTAGAGATGGGGCATTAGTTCTTAATAACTTTATACCTTAAATTTATTTCCCTTCACTATTTTTGTTTGTTACCCATGCAGATAGCCATTTTTTGTGTGAAACTACCCTATATAACTTTATTATGCAAGGAAATCTGGGTGTGAGTTAAAGGTATATTGTAAATGATGGATGTATGTTTTTTTTGTTTTTGTTTTTTTTAAATCCCCACATTGGTGTGCTTTGAATTTTTGAAAGAAACAAAAACAAAAACAAAACAAAAAACGATTGTCAAGGAACTGACTCAACATTCACACGTCTAGAGTAGTGAAATCAATCTGTCAATCTAAATAATCAAGTGGAAACAAAAAGAAAACATATGAAACAAAGTGCCTATTGAAAAATCGGTTTTTTAATCTTTTGTTTTAATCAAGCCTTTAATTATTGCAGGGTTTTTTCTTTTTCTTTCTCTTTTTCTTTTTCTGTCACATTCGGTGTCAGCTTATTCATTACAGTGCACGCCGGACGGGCGCCCATCAAGAGACGGACAGTGCTTTCTCGGCGTTTCTGTTTTCTTTGTACACTGCAGACTGTCAGAAGTCAACACCAGAAAACACACCAATCAGAAATTTTGCGGACAGTGCACTGACTGATTGGACTAATAAATGACGATTACGACTCCCACGACCCACTGCTAGCGAGTTTGTGGACTGGTGTGACGAGAACTACCTCCAGTTAAACTGTGGGAAAGGAAATGATGTCTAGTTTTAGGAGGGCCGCATCAATGAGTATAACTGATGAGATCAAAATTAAAGGAGAAACTATCGAAAGAGAAAAAGTTTATAAATACCTAGGAAAAACACTTGATCACAGACAAACTGTATCAGCTGGAAATGCCACATTGATGCAGTAGTTAAGACTGAAAGTTCACAGCAGGCTATATATATATATATGTTGTTTGAGCTCAGGTCCTTTGATGTCCGTGGAGAAATTTTACAGATATTTTATACAGAGCTCTACTATTAGCAGTGTTTTAACTTTTGGAATGCCTTGCTGGGGTGGGAATGCATTCAAACCAGACCGTAAAAACAGACTCGACATAACAATCAGAAGGCACCGAGGTGGGTTGGTGGGGAGAAGGCAAGAAAGTAAAGACACAGTTTATCATCGATTGATGACAAAAACCTGAGGACAAGTTTGGATGAAAACACCAAAAAGTAAAAAATGGCTAAAAACAATCTTAGTCTGTCTTTAGTTTGACTGATGAGCCGAGTGGCGGAGGTCTGTAAAATGTGGATTTGGGGTGCATGTTTTCCAGTCTCACAATCCGGGGGAAGCTGCTGTTTTTGTATATAAAATTATATACGTCTGTCTTGCCACATTTAACTTTAAAGCAGCAGTGCGAGTTGTTTCTTGGCAAACTGCGCTACAATGTTCTGGCTCCTGTTCCCGGCTGACAGGGCTGATGTAGTCCTCTGCCAGAATAGCTGGGAACTGTCCTGTGACTGCCTTGTAACGAGGAGCATCCGTTGTTGCTGTCTGCGAACTCAGTTGTAGAGGTTTCAGATCAAGTTCAGGCATTTCCTGTTGGTTGTGACACTTCCTGTTGTTTCTGTATCTTTATGTCTTTTTGACTGCATTCCCTTTAACTGTTGAAAATATTAATTTGCGGTGGAGCACTGGCTACACTGACAAGTTATTCTGTACACGCTGAGTTTGTGAGTTCCCCGCCACCTTCTTCTTTTGTCGGTATAGTGTCCAGAGGCTTTAACACTGAAGATTCCGACACTTTTAGTTCATGCTGGGTTATTTGGGTGTTTCTATAATCCAACGAACTCTGACATGAACCACAGAGGCTTTAAAGTGCGTATGTAATCTTTATACGTGTGTGTACACAAGAGGGAACTCACGGCTTTATTAGTCTCATCCGAAGGACTTTTGCAGAGCAGGCACATATTGACCCCGCGAGCTGGTTTTAATGAGGAGTTTCCCTTACACTCCCGATGCCAGTTTTAGTGAGGAGTTTCTTTTACACTCCTGATGCTAGTTTTTGTGAGGAGTTTCTCTTCCACTCCGCAAGCTGGTTTTAGTGAGGAGTTTCCCTTACACTCCCGATGCAAGTTTTACTGAGGAGTTTCTCTTACACTCCTGAGGCTAGGTTTAGTGAGGAGTTTCTATTACACTGCTGATACTAATTTTAGTGAAGAGTTTCTCTTAGACTCCTCATACTTGTTTTTACCTCATGCTAGAACGCAACACTCATCCTTCATTCTGCCACAGATGGTGTAATCATCTAGACACAAGTGAAAGGTTGTCAGTGTACAATAGCTGCAAACATTGCTTTCAAAGGGAGAGATATGTGGATGTTCTTTGGATGGAGGTATACAGGAATTGTCTCGCACAGCGGTTTAGAATGGGGAGTATCGCAGATAAATCTCCACAGACACCGGTTTTCAACAACAACATATAATACAACATGTCCATTTTGTGCCAACCAACAAGAAACTGAAATACATTATGTATTCCAATGTCCAGTGTATAATCAATTAAGAAGCAAGTACCTGTCTGACATAATTAATGCACGCGACCCCAGAAAACATCTCATCATCCTCATGAACAGTAGCTCTCAGTAGGCAATTCTAAATGTTGCAAAATTCCTAGTGTGTGCATTTAATCTAAGGTCATCTAAGCTGGATGCGAATACTTGAGTATCACCCTATGTGGATGTCCATAGAGCCGCTCTGCAAACATGTGTGCTTATGTGCACATTGTAATGAATGTATAAGTATTGGTAGAGATTGAATTAGCCCATTGCAGATTTGGCTGAAGATGCCATTGAATGTTTGTCTTGGGTTCTGTGAGTCTCTTGTTCCCCCACTGAAGGGGCTGTTGGCCTATTCAATTAAATATGTCAGTGTCAGTCTCTCTCTCTCTCTCTCTGTCTCTCTCTCTCTCTCTCTCTCTCTCTCTCTCTCTCTCTCTCTCTCTCTCTCTCTCTCTCTCTCTCTCTCTCTCTCTCTCTCTCTCTCTCTCTCTCTATCTAAGCAGGCGTTTGGTGATATATCTGTAGGCTGTTTAGCTTCTCAGCTGTGATCTGAATTGCTTGCAGTTATTGTTGTTAGTTCTGCTTGAGGTGTCTCAACATGTATGTAGTTTATATTTGAGTTTTGTACATCACGCCGAGCTCTATTTTAAAGTTAGAGGTTCGCAGTTGATAAATATTTCATCCTCATATATATAATATTTAACGGCGGTTAAATGTTTTACAGGCTCTACATGCAGCTAGCGACACATCCTCGTCTCAAGAGGGAAGCGGCCCTCATAACTTACACACGCAATAACGCTCCCCCCTCCCCCCAACCGCATCCCAAAAAAACCAACAACAACAACAACAAACAAACAAACAAAACAAAAAGAAAACAACGACAAACAAACAAATAAACCACACACACAAAAAGCGAACAACATCAAATGAAGCAAAAAGACGGAAAGAAAAAGATCAGCTGAAGCCGCCAAGATAGGACTCGGTAAGGTCATGAGGAACTCTGGAGTCACGCCTCACAGATGACAGCACAATGCGCCTTAAGTCAGATCAGCCACGCAAATGCCTGTTACTATCTATACCAGTAGGCCTACTCAGTCAGGTCATCACTTGGGTCTGTAATTAGTACTGCTACTCTAGAATTTTACTGTTACATACAACAGCATAAGTATTAATATGGACGTAATTTTTTTTACTTTTGGGAACTTGACATTTCTTGGGCCATCCCTAGCCTAGCTGTTATAATATACTGTTATATTTTTGTCAGACGTCACCTTTAACTAATTCCTCCGTTGACCTACGTACAGATGGTCTTGTTCTGAGTGGACTGAGTAAGAAATTGTACTCATTTAAACGCATTCTCTTTTTCAAACATACAGCTACATAAAGTGTCCTAAACGAAACGGCTTGGTGTTACTGGTTCACAATTTTAGTGATCGTTTGATCTGTTTCCTGTTAATTTCATTATCAGTTTAAGTATGTCTGAAATGTAGCTGATATATATATTGCAATGTAACGATGACGATGAACGTGCATGGTGATGAAAAGGGAGGTATATGATGGTATATGACATCACATTAGTTCATTCCGCTTTTACATTTCCTCCACTTAATCTTCTTTCTCGCGTCCAACAGTAACTGGTTCTTGTCGGTCTCTTGTTTCATAGGTTCCTATTTTTGTTTTGTTTCTCTCTCTCTCTCTCTCTCTCTCTCTCTCTCTCTCTCTCTCTTCTCTCTCTCTCTCTCTCTCTCTCTCTCTCTCTCTCTCTCTCTCTCTCTCTCTCTCTCTCTCTCTCTCTCTCTCTCTCTCTCTCTCTCTCTCTCTCTTTGTAAACACCATTGTTATTTGAACGGTTCGCATTGTTGCTGCTCTTCTCATTTATTGTGTGTCTGATTTAGGCCTACACTTACTGTTCTTGCTTCCATTATTTATAATCACAGTACTTGTCTGAGCAGTGTTTTTGTGCGTGTCTCTATGCGATATTTTCATTTGAATACTTCGTTATTCATCGTGTATCTGAACCATATTTCTCATCATCATCATCATTTTTCTTTTCTTTTCTGTCGTCAGGTTTTGGATCTGATTTTAAAATTATCATCCTTTTCATCATTACTGTGGTAGTCAGTATTGTTTTATGTGTAGCCTATTGGGATGTAGATTAGGAGGGACAGATTGTAAGAATAGCCAACTGTCTAAAATTTTAATCCTTGTGTAATAAAGTTCTGAATTCTCTCTCTCTCTCTCTCTCTCTCTCTCTCTCTCTCTCTCTCTCTCTCTCTCTCTCTCTCTCTCTCTCTCTCTCTCTCTCGATTAGATTTATTTAAATGTAGCTTGATGTATTCCGGGGGAAACCTATGGAACAATTTACCATTATCGATTTAAAAAAATCTGATCACAAAGCATTTTTTTTTTTTAAACAGTACTTAATGGAAAAAATCACAACAAACATTGATTAAGGATATGTGCACTATTTCTTTGATTTTAGGTAATATGATTTTTTGAGTTTATAATGATTTTGTTTTCGATTGTTTTTTTTTGTTTTTGTTTTTTGTGGTTTTGTTTGCCCGAGGGCTGGATGAAAAAAAGTATTGTACTTATTCTATTACCCTCGTTAATAAAAAGTTCGTTCGTTCGTTCGTTCGTTCTCTCTCTCTCTCTCTCTCTCTCTCTCTCTCTCTCTCTCTCTCTCTCTCTCTCTCTCTCTCTCTCTCTCTGGTAATGTAAACTTGTTCATTAACGAGTTTAAGTTGAGGCTTATAGATTGCTTTAAACAAGACTGGCATGCTGCTCTGGGTTCACACGATTTTTATAACGTATGCTCTAATTTCAATCAGTCATTAGTACTCAGTCAATATCTTCGAACTATTAACAACATAAGCGTGCGGAGAGTATTTACTAGATTCAGAATTGGAATGTCTGCATTAAAATGTCATTACCTACAGTATAGATCCTTTGCTCGCGACAGAGATATAAATTGTCCATTCTGTAATACGCCAGAAACAGAAGTACATTTTTTATTAGTATGTCCAAAGTATACAGCCTTGAGGATGAACTTATTCCACCAAAGTACCATAGACAACCATCCATGTTTAAATTTTCCTTATTATTAGCTAGCACGAACGCACCCACCTAGAGAAATTATCCACCTTCGTTTTTAAAGCTTTAAGCACTAGAAAACTGAGTTTAAGTCCGTCATTGGATCCATGAGAATTCGAATTGCCTGAATGTTCACTCCTGTTGTAATGGGCGGGAGGTCTAACAATAAAATAATCTTGTCTTGTCTTGTCTTGTCTTGTCTGTCTCTCTCTCTCTCTCTCTCTCTCTCTCTCTCTCTCTCTCTCTCTCTCTCTCTCTCTCTCTCTCTCTCTCACTCTGCAGTCTCATCTCCATTTGCTCCCCTTCTTACTGCCATTTGACAAAGCCTCTCCCCCACCCCGTTCCTATATGCCATTGGCAAAGCCTCCCCCCCCCCCCCCCCCCCCCCCCCCCCCCCCCCACCCCCCCCCCCCCCCCCCCCCCCCCACCCGCCTTTTCTATTTGACAAAGCGTACAATCGGGAATGACGTTTTTAATAGTTTTTATTTTCAGCACCACCCTTCAGTCAAATACCTTTTTTTCTTCTTTTTCTTTTTTAACCTGCTCGAGTGACATTGTTCTACATGAATCAACACAAAATGCGCTATCAACATCTCTGAAAAACGTTACTGACAAAACCCATGACCTGTGTCATATTACGCCGGCTTTTTAACCGTTTATGTGTTTGGATCTTTTGTGTGTGTGTGGCAAGACTGAAGACCTTGGCCAGATAAACGACGTCTCTCTCAATGTCAAAGTATTTAAAGCGGAGTTCGTAAAATATTTGGCTGATCCTGCTTGTTCACCCCAAACAAGACAATCGCTGCGTTAAAAGTTGCTCTTTTAACGTGTAAGAATATTAATAATGACGTTATTGAAGGATATATAGCAAGATGGCACGAGGAATAAGCACCGCTACTGCTTTCTTTAAATCTTCAGGGATTTTCAATGAACGCAACACAACAAATTCACAACGCCTGTGGAAAACCTCCATAAGCAAATAGTGACGTGTTAGTGACGTTCTGTGTGTACCAGAGATGACAAATCGTGTCGGATGACAAATCATGCAAGCACAGCATCAGATTTAATAATAATAATAAAAGTATTTATAAAGCGCAAAATCTTCTCCGTGCATACACGCACACACCCACCCCCGTCACCCACACCCACCCAAAGGCACCTGCACATACGAGTATATTCAGTGACTATGTCAAACTTAATTTACACAGTTTAAACACACAACTGGCCGAGAGCATCAGAAGCAGAGCGGAGAGGACGGGATGGTGTGTAACGTTGAGGACAGTCACAGATAAATCGGAGCAGTGCGAGTGGTACATTTATAGCGGAGTACCTCCAGTCTATGTACTTCCCCTTCGACGTGCAGAGACACAAACAGTACTGTATCCCCGATGATCAGTTACTGTGGGATCCTCTCGATGTTACTACGTACCGTGGAGTCGCTGTGTCCTTCAAGAGACTGGGACACCGACAGTTCTACTATTGGACTCATTTGTTTGCCGCTCACAGAGCTGATGCTAGTGCCTGTGCCAGTGGTGCTTGACGCATGATCGGTTTTTGAAACGACTTAACACCCACAGATCACAGATCGTGTCGAAGTGACAAATCATGCAAGCACATTAGGTTTGATACAATTTGTTACCCGGGTGACAGAACAGTCGTGTCACCACATGGCCATGTTTTGGGACTGACAAGATGAAAAACAATACGGCTAAAGGTAGTCATGGAATGCAAACGGCCACAGACAGGATGAAAAACAGCTAGGCTAAATGATTGTCATGGAAAGCAAACAGCCACAGAGAATAGCTAGGCTAAATGATGGTCACAGACACTGACGCTGTAATTCTGTATGCGGTTGTTTTACGTCGGACTTGCCGCGCGTCAAGAGCGGCAACAGTCCCTCTGTGTGTACCACCTGCACTTCTCGTAACATGACTGCATGCTTCTGTGCAAAGAACTGCATGTCTGTACACGCGAGTACCCACAAGGACAACTGAGTTGATACACACGTCATAATCGGATGACATAATCAAAACATGGTCTGTCGAACACGCAGAAGTGAACAAAATAAAAACAAGAAACTAAAACTTTTGTTGAAACTAAATCAAATGGCTCTCATTGATTTGATACTGAACTTCGAAACGGTGACCATTAACGGGATCGGATGTACAAAATACCGTCCAGTGTCACGTACAGCTATCCAGCTGATAGCAACCACGGATTTTACTTTCTCCGGACGACGTAAGAACACACCTCTCGTGCCGAACATCAAAGTGGCCGCGATGTGAAACTTGCGAGCTACAATACTTGACGGTGTTTGTTACATCCAGTTCAGCGGAAGTTCGTTAGCCCACTCAGGAAATTCGGCTAAAAAATTCGAAAGTTCAAAACAAAACAAAGCAAAACAAACAAACGAAAATCAACGGTGAAATTTTGAAAAAAATCCGTGATTTTGAGTATTTAGTTCGATTTGTTCTATCCTACTCATTAGACAGCAGATATTTGAGAAAGCCAATTCCTTTAACACTGTCTTGGGCGAAGTAGTGTAAAAGTCACTGCCCTTGTTCACTCGATCGCTCCACTGAGAGCAAGGTGGGGAGAGCAAGAAAAAGACGTGACTTCTGGCACGTATGCAGATAAACTGGCAAAAAGCAACACCCACTTCACGAAAGACGTGGTAAAACAACAGTCAGATTCACTTTCTACACGGGGTGCTGTACGTCCGCAGGTGGATGGAGGGGTGCGGAGAGAGAGAGAGAGAGAGAGAGAGGGGGGGGGGGGCTTGTCAAATTACAGTGGTGGAACGGAGGGGAGAGAGGCTTTGTCAAATGGCAGTAGAGGAACGGGTGTGGGGTTTTTTTGTTAAATGGCAGTAGAGGAACGGGGGGGGGGGGGGGGGTTCGTCAAATGGAGTGAGGAACGGGGGCGGGGGGGGGGGGGGGGGAGGCGAGTAGAGGAACGGGGAGGTGTTTGTCAAATGGCGTAGAGGAACGGGGGGTGGGGGGAGGCTTTGTCAAATGGCAGTAGAGGAACGGGGGGCGGGAGGCTTTGGCAAATGGCAGTAGAGGAAGGGGGGGGCTTTGTTAAATGGCAGTAGAGGAAAGGGGGGGGGGGGGGGGGGGGGGGCTTTGTCAAATGGCAGTAGAGGGGGAGGAGGAGGGGGTCTTTGTCAAATGGCAGTAGAGGAACGTGGTGGGGGAGGGGGGGGTCTTTGTCAAATGGCAGTAGAGGAACGGGGTGGGGAGGGGGGGGCTTTGTCAATGGCAGTAGAGGAACGGGGGGGGAGAGACTTTGTCAAATGGCATTAGAGGAACGGAGGGGGGGGGGGGGGAGGGGTCTTAAGAGGAGTGTGGGGGGGGTCTTAGGGAAACGTGGTGGGGGGGAGGGGGGGCCTTTGTCAAATGGCAGTAAAGGAACATGTGGGGGGGGGGGTCTTTGTCAAATGGCAGTAGAGGAACGTGATGGGGGGGGGGAGGGGGGTCTTTGTCAAATGGCAGTAGAGGAACGTGGTGGGGGGGAAGGGGGGGGTCTTTGTCAAATGGCAGTAGAGGGAGGGGGGGGTCTTTGTCAAATGGCAGTAGAGGAACGTGGTGGGGGGGGGTCTTTGTCAAATGGCAGTAGAGGAACGGGGAGCGGGGAGGCTTTGTCAAATGGCAGTAGAGGAACGTGGTGGGGGGGGGTCTTTGTCAAATGGCAGTAGAGGAACGTGGTGGGGGGGCGGTCTTTGTCAAATGGCAGTAGAGGAACGTGGTGAGGGGGAGGGGGGGCTTTGTCAAATGGCAGTAGAGCGGGGGCGTCTTTGTCAAATGGCAGTAGAGGGGGGGAGGGTCTTTGTCAAATGGCAGTAGAGGGGGGGGGAGGCTTTGTCAAATGGCAGTAGAGGAACGTGGGGGGGGGGGGGCTTTGTCAAATGGCAGTAGAGGAACGGGGGGGGAGGCTTTGTCAAATGGCAGTAGAGGAACGTGGGGGGGGGGGGGGAGGGGGTCTTGTCAAATGGCAGTAGAGGAACGGGGGGGGGGGGAGGCTTCGTCAAATGGTAGTAGAGGAACGGGGGGGGGGGGGGAGGCTTTGTCAAGGTGGCTGTAGAGGAAGGGGAGGGGGGGGGGGGAGGCTTTCTCAAAGACAGTAGAGAACGGGGGGGGGGGGGGGAGGCTTTGTCAAATGGCAGTAGGGGGGGGGGGTCTTTGTCAAATGGCAGTAGAGGGAAGGGGGGGTCTTTGTCAAATGGCAGTAGGGGAGGGGGCCCTGTGTCAAATGGCAGTAGAGGGGGGGGTTCTTTGTCAAATGGCAGTAGAGGAACGTGTGGGGGGGGAGGGGGGGTCTTTGTCAAATGAGTAGAGCAACGTGGTGGGGGGGGGGAGAGGGGGGGGTCTTTGTCAAATGGCAGTAGAGAACGTGGTGGGGGGGGGGGGGGGGGTCTTTGTCAAATGGCAGTAAAGGGGGGGGTGGGGTCTTGTCAAATGGCAGTAGAGGGGTGGGGACTTTGTCAAATGGCAGTAGATGGAGGGCGGGGTCTTTGTCAAATGGCAGTAGAGGAACGTGGTGGGGGTGGGGGGGGGGTCTTTGTCAAATGGCAATAGAGGAACGTGGTGGAGGGGGGTGGGGGGGTCTTTGCCAATGGCAGTAGAGGGAGGGGGGTCTTTGTCAAATGGCAGTAGGGGGGGGGGTCTTTGTCAAATGGCAGCAGAAGAACGTGGTGGGGGGGGGTGTCTTTGTCAAATGGCAGTAGAGGGAGGGGTGTCTTTGTCAAATGGCAGTAGAGGGAGGGGGGGTCTTTGTCAAATGGCAGTAGAGGAACGTGGTGGGGGGAGGGGGGTTTTTGTCAAATGGCAGTAGAGGAACGTGGTGGGGGGGGGGGGTCTTTGTCAAATGGCAGTAGAGGAACGTGGTGGGGGGAGGGGGGTCTTTGTCAAATGGCAGTAGAGGGGGGGTCTTTGTCAAATGGCAGTAGAGGAACGTGGTGGGGGGTGGGGGTCTTTGTCAAATGGCAGTAGAGGAACGTGGTGGGGGGGGGGTCTTTGCCAAATGGCAGTAGAGGAACATGGTGGGGAGGGGGGGTCTTTGTCAAATGGCAGTAGAGGAACGGGTGGGGGAGCGGGGGGTCTTTGTCAAATGGCTGTAGAGGAACGTGGTGGGGGAGGGGCGGGGGGGTCTTTGTCAAATGGCAGTAGAGGAACGTGGTGGGGGAGGGGGGGGGTCTTTGTCAAATGGCTGTAGAGGAACGTGGTGGGGGAGGGGGGGG
>JABMCL010001232.1:20000-30000 GCA_018857735.1 Alviniconcha marisindica
CGTCTGTGCGGATGATTGGGAGTGCACACGTGGTTGCGCGTGTTTTAATATACCTGTCAGTGCCGCGGCGTGTGTGCACCTGTCAGTGTGTACTAGCGCGCTTGTGCGTTGACGTTTCGGACTCCTGAAAAAGTGTAGAGTCCGAACCGTCAGCACACACACACACACACACACACACACACACACACACACACACACACACACACACACACACACACACACACACACACACACACACACACACACACACACACACACACACACACACACACACATGAAATACCAGTGGACCTGTGTTGGATCATTCTGATGCATACCAGTAAATGCGTCCTTTCCTCGTTATCAGTTGATGTGTACACCATAGTCTTCTTCTAGTCTCCTCCACCCACCACCTCACTTTGTTCTTCTTCTTAATACACACACACACGCACGCACGCACGCACGCACGTGCGTGCGTGCGCACATGCACACACACACACACACACACACACACACACACACACACACGCATGCATGCATGCATACCCATCCCACACACACAATCGCACACACACATACACGCACACACATACATTGACTGATTGATTGATGATCGCTTATATAGCGCTATTCTCGGCTCTCTTGAGCAGACTCACTGCGCTCGCATGTAATTCTGCGTTATATACTTTCTAGTTAGTTTCGATGACTTTGATAAAATAAAATAAAAAGTAAGGTGACACAATGGTAGAATTTTAATATCAAACAGCGATGGAATGTTAAGTTGAAGTGCTGCTTTACTTCCACAGAAACCGTAGGTTTATTAGGGACGGGAGCCCAGGACGTCCATCTCGACTTTCACACATCTCCTGAGTTCTGAGGAATGTTAAGGTCACACAGCACCCTTGAAAGGGTAAAGGTCGCAGAACAACTTAATTTTAAGGTCGAGTCACTCAGAATTTGAAAAGTTGATGTTCTGTTGACTAGTTCTTACCTAATCAAGTTCCAAATTTTGCATGGCGTAGAAAACACCAGACATAAAAAATAGTTTTCACTGTGGTTCTTCGTCAAAGTGTTTTCAGATTTTTGCGCTGTTAGGTTTGTCAACACACACACTTCCCACAGTTAGGATTTTGTCCAAACAATTGGACTTTCCACAGTGTCAGCCAGAAGAAGACGGACGTCCAGATACCATTTCTACACGCATACCTACCTAGCTATCTTGGTTACTTGGTCTCGGGTAGTGTCCTCATAATATACCTAACGATAAGACTGGAAACAAATTCGTAAGGTTACATAACTGTAACCATGGACATCAACAATACATAGTCGACCGACACTGACTCGGAATCTGTTGTTGGCACGGTCTGAGTACTGGACGGAAATATGCTGGCCTCTTTCTCCTGGACACTTCTGCTATTAGTGAGTTAGTTCGCCGGTGAAATGCTTCTTTTGTTTTATTTTTATTTTTAGCATTATCATTATTAATCGACTGATTGACTGAGTGATTGATTGGATTTATAGATATATTTATAGGTATATCGACTGCTCGCTTGGTTGATTGATTAGAGATACGGATACGGATGATTTATTCATTTTAGGCCACTGCCCGTCATGAAGGGGTGCGGGTGGATGACCTACCATCTCACAGTACATACTATAATGTGCAATGAGCAAGAAAACCAACAAACTAACGACAATGTACTTGACTCCGTACTGACAATGACAGTGTGATTGAATTATGAACTTAAAATGCTACACTGACAAATTTCTCACAATATTTTCATTGGTGGATGCCAGCAGCAGGCTTAATCGAAAAAGACTTGGAAATTTGTAGAATTTCGACGGGATAAATTGCACTCTTAAAGCACTTAGCACAGGGCAACATAGAACAAAATGTAATTCAGTTTCTTGTGCTACTCTACATAATGGACAAATCAGGTCATTATTACTGTGTCTTTTGTATCTGTAATAATGTACAAAAATGTCTGAAATACCAAATCGAAATCTTGTCATTATGAATTTCAAGTGCCTATCAATATTCATCTTCAGATATGTTTTCGTATCATGAATGGTGCAAAATGTCCTATAAACATTAAATCTGTCGCTAGTCTCAACATGGGAATGCCATTCTTGCCACCGACAAACAACTAATCTTTCACAAAAAAACATGTAAAAACTGGTTCATTTCTTCTACACCTTCATTCAACCAAACAAAACCAAATCCATATTGATACAACTTACAACGAACATTTGAGGCCCAATTTCTTTGACCTCGTTCATCTAATACATGTAACATCCTATAAGCTTTGCTTGGTAATTTGGACGCCTCCATTCTCGTTAATTTTAACCAGTAACGTACGCATCTTACTGCAGAGTTCACAAATAATGGATACCTATTTGTTTCACCATCTCAACTCCTAAAAACCTTTTCAGCGCAAATAAATGTACCTTTTCGCAATGAACCGCTGCTCAGCACCATAGAGAGCGATGGATTGCACTTGAGAATCAAATAATTTCAGAAATAATTCAAAACTATTATTATTCAACATTCGCAACTTCTGCATAATACATAATACTGCATTCTTAGCTTTACTTGTAAGATCATGACATGACGCAGTAAAACTTAGTTTCGTGGAGAAGAGAACACCTAAATATTTATACACATTCACAACTGGCAATACAACACTATCATCCCTTGCACCCAGGTAACCACCCTTTCTAAAAAACAACTATGTTAATTTTACTCATATTTACTTTTAACTGAAGGGAGGAGGATGCTCTTTGCAAACTGTTCAACTGTGTCTGTAAACCAATAACCGTTTCTGACAACAGAACAACATCATCAGCCAATAACAAAATAAACGATTCAAGATAATCATTGATAAACGATGCACCGTGTCTACCATTCTGAATAACTTCTAAAGCCAGCTCGTTTATAAAGAGAGAAAATAAAACTGGGCTGCAAACATCCCCCTGTTTCACCCCGAACGTACAATTAATGTAATCAGTCATCTTAGATCCACATCTAACTCTAACTTTAACACTGTTGTACATGCTTTTAATGCAACGATACAATTTTCCATTGATTCCATTTTTCAAGAGAATAGGATTCATTAGAGAGAGAGAGGAGAGAGAGAGAGAGAGAGAGAGAGAGAGAGAGAGAGAGAGAGAGAGAGAGAGACAGAGAGAGAGGGAGAGAGAGAGAGAACTCGAACTATAAAACCTTATAAATTTTTACAAGAATTGTAGCTTATAATTAGGTTCAGTCAAAACCTATCTAACAACCAGTCCTTTCTGATGAGAAAAAATTAAATTGCTGGGCATCATTTATATACATATAAGTATGAACGAGTAAGTGACATTTTATACATGGAGCATAAGAACACGAAACATAGAGTGCTTAGTGTATACATCACAGTTATACACGTATGAGTATACATCCAGGAAATAAGGCAGTAGAATATCTGACAAATTCATATAACTAATATTGGAGAAGAAAACAGAAGCAATGTAACCTTGGTGTTACAATTTGATTGTCACTTGACCATGAAAACTCAGATCTCACATCTGGTACGCTCAGCCAATTTTGAACTTCGCCGCATTAGTTCCATCCGTCTTCTTCTTTCCACAGATGCCACACTGAAATTGTTCTTGCCTTAATTTGTTCTCTCACGCCTTGACTACTGCAGTTCTCTCCTGTGTGGCTGTCATCAGTATCTCTTAAACAAACTACAAAAAGGTCAAAACAACGCTGTTCACCATGTCCTGAGAGTTCCTAACACTGACCATATCTCTCCTCATCTTGCCTCTCTCCACACTGGCTGCCCATTGATTCACGAATACGGTACAAACTCGCTTCTCTGTGCTGCAACTACCTCAACTTGATCGCTCCTGTCTACTTGACTGAACAGTTTACAAACCAACCCGCCAGCTACGCTCTTCTTCTGATACTTCCATTCTCTGTCTTCCCTCTGTGCGCACGCACTCGCTTGGTCAGAGATCTTTTTCTTATGCTGCACCGTCTGTCTGGAATAGTCTCCCTTGCAAAATTAGATCATCAAACACACACATCTTTTAAATCATCTTTGAAATCTCACCTCTTCAAGCATTCATATTGACTATGTATGTGGGTGGGTGTGCTCGCGGAAGTTTGTTTTAACTGTGTTTTCTTCTTTGCTTCGTAACTGGCCATTTGATGGTGATGATGATGATGATGCTGTCCACTTTCATAGCGTATGGTTCCATGAACTTGACTGCCAGGTGGGAAATAGAGGGAGGGAAATAGAGAGTCATTCAAAAAAACAAAACATGGTGCAAAGTCATTCACAGAACAGGTGCGTTTTCAGACGTCTGCGAAACGAAACCAAGGAGCCTATTTCTCTTATTGTTTGTGGTAGGGTATTCCAGAGCTTGGGAGCAGAGTTGGAAAAATAGCACATAAAAGAGTACATTCTTATCATCATCATCTTCATCTTATAAACAACAATAAGGGAGAGGGGGAGGCGGGTCAGGCACACGCACAAGCATTCCAAGGCTGGGCGGAACTGGGTGGGTGTAGAAACTAGGTCTCAAATGACCAGTCACTGCAATGGCAATCGCTCGAACCCCCCCCCACCCCCCCCACCCCCACCTCTCTCTCTCTCTCTCTGCCTGTGCGCACATGAAGCAGCTGTATTCTCTACACAAACGTGCCGTAAATTTTTTGATGCCAATTCCGAATTTAGACTACAAACAAAAATGCTGTGCTCTCAAACCACTCCCTTTAGACAAACAATTATTGCTCAACAAATGTGTTCTAATGCAAAAGGTTGTTCACGGCAAAGCCCCGCAGTATCTGAAAGATCTCATGATTCCATCTGAACGTCTTCATGTTCATGGGAATAAACAGCTTTTGCCCAGAACAAGGATTGATATCTTTAAAACGAGTTTCTCCTTTTCAGGCTCCTTAGCGTGGAATAGTTTAGCTCATCATCTCAGATACCCCATGGAATTAAAAACGTTCAAAGGAAAGCATTTCAGGCACTCGCTAAGCCTCCGTGAATACTTCTTTATACTTCTTGTTCTTTCTTTTCTTTTCTTTTCTCGCTTGTCAGACAGCTTGACACAAAATGTATAGAACGTTGTTATTGTTTTTTGTTTGTTTGTATTTTCATGAAATATTTACTTTTTCTTTTTCCTCGTGGTCATAATTTTTTTTTTTTTTTTTAATTCAAATTTAATGCTTGATAATATATGATTGTTGGTATGTGTGATGTGCTTTGATTTTGGTTAGGTGTGTATAATGCGCCATCGCTTAGTTTCCAATCCTGTTAGATGTGATCTTGTTTTATACGTAGATAGCGAGATAGCCATTATTCTGTCGTTTTCCATTATTCGTTAATATGTTTTTGTATTTCTCTCTCTCTCTCTCTCTCTCTCTCTCTCTCTCTCTCTCTCTCTCTCTCTCCTCTCTCTCTCTCTCTCGGAGTGAGTTGATCTCACGAAGGCGGCAGACAGCAGTTTTTGAGTCTCTGCATAATCTGGGCGTTTTTGACTAATTGTTGCCTTTTTTATCATTGGTGCGGCGTGGATTTTTAGATATTGTGTCAGAGGAGATTCCGCTGGTCTTTTTGGTGTTAAATTTTGTGAACTTTTTAAATACTATCTGCGGATTTTTTTGCATTATTCAAAAGCGTTCACCGGACAAAGCAACTGTAGTTGACTTTCAGTTGAAAACATATCACCATGCCTGCCACCGCAGAGGGACTCAGAGTGTCGGTTGGCCTCTTTACAGCTACACTGATGAACATTCTGTCAAGGAAAGCCAAGACAGCAGCAAACAGAGTAAGGGGACTGCGAGCTCCCAGTTTTGCAGCCAAGCTGGCGGTAACGACGTTACTGGCTTTTCGGATGATGTCTGGCATTGAACCAAACCCCGGACCAACTACACCAACATCGTCTGGACGACAAGAAGGTGAGGGAGACGACTCTACTTCCAACCAACCTGTTCTGAAAGAGCTGCTTGAACAGATGAAAACACTCACGCAGGCTTTGGGAAAGCGCGCAGATAGACAGCACAGCGCAAATGACGGCTCGACTCGATGCGGCTGAAGGGAAACTGACGACAAGACTGGAAGAAGTAGCAGACGAACAAACTGTGTCTCGCACGATGTCTCTGCTATGTATGAACACCTTGAACAGACGAGGGCTTCAAATGAAAATCTCCAGGACTACAACGAGAAGCTGGAAGACAAACTCGATGCGCTGGGAAACCAGAGCAGGCGGTCAAACGTCCTCTGCGATGGCATCCCACCTTCCGCTAATGAAACCTGGGAGGACTGCGAGAACAAAGTCCTTGGAATCATCAGAAAGAAGATGATGATAACAAAGAACATCCCCATCGAGAGAGCACACCGCCTTGGGAAAGCGATCATCGTCAGATTTCAGTCATTTAAGGACAGAGAACTAGTTGTGTCTAGAGCCAGAAAACTTAAAGGTTCCAGTGTCTACGTCCGGGAGGATGCATCGGATCGTGTCCGACAGAAGCAGAGAGGCCTAATACCGCTGATGAAGACGATGCGAGAAGACGGCAAGCGCGCAGTTATTCGGCATGATAAACTGCGCTCAGAGGAAGGAGCATTCACCTTCGACCTCAAGCACGAGGAGATAGTGAAGGTGGATGACAGACGACTGCCACCATGGGAACATCGCCAAAGACAGCCTCCCAGACGACACATCCGTAGACAGGGCAGCAGTGACAGCAGGACGCAAGCTGAAAGAGAGGCAGACCGGCACAGCCCTACGAGGGACCACGTGGATGACCATGGCCACAACGACGAGGACTTCGACAGCAACCTGAGCCAGCACAGGAAAGGTGACAACGACCACACACGACAACATCTGGGAGGGTTCCCCCCTCTTAGGTCCCGCGGCAGAGAGGACAACCACGGCACAGGCAGCAGTGAGAAGGGAAGTAACGTGACAGGAACAGAGAGGAGCTCTCCAGACCTGATCACGTGTCTGTGAGGAGCTCTTACTCCAGACGATCTGTAGGAACGGACAGAAGGAGGGGTAGCGGAAGACATGTTCAGACAGATTCCAGACCTGTTACCAGATCTCAGAACCACACCCGCCACCATCCCTTCTCTGACAAACAAGCTTCAGCTTGGAAATAGGGACTCGGCCGGGGCCCAAAGGACGCCCTCCAAAGCCAACAACAACACTATCAAGACTGGGGCTTACAATGTGGAAGGACTGTGGCAGAAACTGGACTGCGCTGATTTTGTGAGTTTTTTGTTATCATTTGATGTGGTATGCCTAACTGAGACATTCATCGATACAGATTTCCAGTCTGGTGTGTTTAAAGACTACCTATCATTCACAGCAAAGGCAAAAAAACTCTCCCATCATGGGAGAAATTCTGGTGGTGTTGTAATGCTCATAAAGAAACTGTTTGCCGAATTTGTACGCGAGGTCAAAGTTCCTTACGAAAACATGCTCGTTATTGAAGTAGACGAAGTACTTTTCAAGACCGGTAAACCTGTGTATATGATTGGGGTTTACATTCCACCGTGTGAGTCACCTGCCTACAGAGTGACAGAAAACGGGTTTGGGATTGAACCATTAGAACAATGCTTGTTAGACCTGCAGGAAAAGTGTTCAGATTTCCGCTTCATTATTTTTGGTGACAGGAATTCAAGAACGGGAGATAAAAATGGTATACTGGAAAGCTCGGCAGATGGGATGTATTCAGATGAAGCAGAAGAAAGTTTTAGCAGAACTTCCAAAGATCCTACAATGAATGCCTTTGGTCAGCAGCTTCTTGATTTATGTAGTGCATTTGAATGTTCTGTTGTGAATGGCTTATGCGATAAGAGATTCGATAATGGTTTAACCTTTATTTCACAAACAGGAGGGTGTGTTGTGGATTATTTTATTGTTTCCAATTAACTACGTGTTGACACGTTCCTGTCGTCTTTTGAAATTGTTCCCCGGGTCGAGTCTAGCCACTTGCCGATTGTATTATGTGCACGTGCAATTCGTGCAGACACGGGCCACTCAGACTCCGGAGGTGAGTGGATTGAAAGGTACGTGTGGGACAAGCAAAAGGAAAATGACTTTGTAGCTCATCTTTCCACGAGTTCATCGCTTGACGAAGTCACGTGTGCAACCACAGAACTTGATGTGAGTGTTGATTCAGCACTGAACATTTTTGTAGCAAACATTCTGTCCGCGGCAGAATGCATGAAAAAACGTTTTAAGAGATTCAGGTGTAAAAAACATAAATCTCCATGGTTCGACAACGATTGTTTGAATGACAAAAATGCAGCACGTAAAAGTCTTCAGATTTTCAGGAAGACAAGCCTTGAGGGGGATAGGCTGACCTTTATTCAGAACAAAAGAACATATCGACAACTTATACGGGAGTGTAAAAAGAAACACAAACAAAACTTAGCGGAGAAGTTACACAGAACAATCAGTGAACCTAAAGCATTCTGGAAAGAACTGCGCACAAATCTTTGGGGTTCAGTAAGAACAGAAGTATAGGGAATATTAAGGAGGATGAGTGGGTAACACACTTTAAAAAAGTGTTTTCATCAGAACACTCTCAACCACAGCACGTGGACAGGGATGCCGAGGCCCCACTAGATGACGAAGTTATGGAAAGACTTAATAGGGACATTATGGAAGATGAAGTTAAGAATGCAATAAGAAAACTTAAGAATCAAAAGGCAAGTGGCTATGACTTTTGTGATGCCCGAGATGCTGAAATTGTCTGGGAACACTGCAGTGCCATTTTTAACTCGGTGTTTTAACAAGGTTTTTACTGACGGCACCTACCCTGAAGAATGGACCAGAGCTGTAATTATTCCATTGCATAAAAAGGGTGATTTGGAAAACCCAGACAACTACCGGGGTATCTCTTTACCGAGTGTAATTAGCAAATGTTACACGTGCGTGTTGAATACGCGAATGAAAGAATGGATGGAAGAAAATGAGAAAATCATTGAAGCACAGGCTGGCTTTAGGCATGGATATAGCACCGCTGACCACATTTTTACTCTCTCTGCTATTGTTGAAAAATGTCTTAGTAAGAAGGGAGGTAAGTTGTATGTTGCGTTTGTAGATCTACAGAAAGCATTCGACTCTGTCCATAGAGTATCACTTTTTGAGTCACTGGTAAGAGCGGGCCTATCTGGAACCTTTCTTAATGCTCTCAAAGCCATGTATGAGTCAGTAATCTCTGTGTACGTGTGGATTGAAGCAGGGGTGTATACTCAGCCCGGGACTTTTTTTCAATGTTCATTAACGAAATTGCAGTGGAATTAAGTAATGTGGGACAGCACGGCATCCAACTGCAGCCAGGTATGCTTGAACTTTTTCTGTTGCTCTTTGCAGATGATATAGCCTTGCTCTCTAGCACAGCAATTGGTCTTCAAAATCAGTTCAATCAGCTTAGCAGAATGTGTGAGGAACGTCTTCTAAAAATCAATATTGAGAAAACAAAGGTGATGGTATTTAGAAAAGGTGGACACCTTGGCAAAAAAGAGGTGTGGTATTTAGGAAGCCAAAAGTTAGATGTTGTGAACAACTATACGTATCTGGGGTATACCTTTACTACTATGCTAAGCACTAACCAGTCTGTAAACTATCTGGCCATGAAAGGCAGAAAAGCAACGCTTGCTTGCGTAAGAGCCCTAAGTAGATGTTGGGAAATCTCCAAGAAAACATTTTTCAAAATTTTTGACGTACAGATACAGCCAATCATACTGTACGGAGCTGAGATATGGGGGCTGCAATGTTTGAAAAATGTAGAAAAGGTGATTTTTGAATGTTCCAGTGAGGACTCCAAATAAAAGTGTATACGGAGAACTTGGACGATATCCATTGTACATTAACAGTTGCATGCGATCTATTAAATATTGGCTCAAACTACAGACAATGAGCGACAGCAGACTACCCAAGCAGGCTTACAAAATGCTTTAAAACTTGATGAAACCTGAATCCATGTTGGGTAACAAGAACCAAAAACTTCCTATGT
>JABMCL010001232.1:37500-52500 GCA_018857735.1 Alviniconcha marisindica
TCTCTCTCTCTCTCTCTCTCTCTCTCTCTCTCTCTCTCTCTCTCTGTCTGACGTATGTGTGCATACGCGCTCGCGAGTATATCTGTGTATATGCGTGCGTGCATGTATGAACGCGTGCGTGCACATGCGCGTCAGTGTGTGTATGTGTGTGTGAACGTTATTAAAATTTGAATTTCACTTCGATACTATTTTCCAGTGCTACATGCACTAAGGCTAGCATGACCATGTGACATGGTCATTCAAGGGAAATCGACCGACCCTAGGTCCGTACACACACACACACACACACACACACACACACACACACACACACACACACACACACACACACACACACACACACACACACACACACACACACACACACACACACACACACACACACACACACCATTTACAGAGACAGACAGACAGACAAACAGACGCGTAACACACACATATTAAAATTTGAATTTCACTTCGATATTATTTCTCAGTGCCACATGCACTAAGGCTAGCATGACCATGTGACATGGTCATTCAAGGAAAATCGACCCACCCTAGGTCCGTACATACACACACACCACACACACACACACACACACACACACACACACACTCACTCTCTCTCTCTCTCTCTCTCTCTCTCTCTCTCTCACACACACACACACACACACACACGCACGCACACACGCACGCACGCACGCACGCGCGCGCGCGCACGCACGCACGCACGCACGCACGCGCGCGCGCGCGCACTCACATACACCATACACACACACACACAACACACACCACACACACGCACACGCACGCACGCACGCAGCCGCACGCACGCACGCACGCACGCACACACTCACGCACGCACGCACGCACACACTCACACACACACACACACACACACACACACACACACACACACACACACCACACACACACACACACACACACCATTCAGTACAGACGACAGACAACAGACAGACAGACAGACAGACAGACAGACAGACCACACACACACACACACACACACACACACACACACACACACACACACACACACACACACACACACACACACACACACAGTCACCCCCCCCCCCCCCCACACACACACACACACACACACACCGCGCGCGCGCGCGCGCGCACGCACGCACAGCACGCACGCACGCACGCACGCACGCACGCACGCACGCCGCACGCACTACACCACACACCACACACACACCACACCACCACACCACGCACAACACCATTACCACGCACACACACACCACGCCCACGCACCACCACGCACGCACGCACACACTCACCACCACACACACACCACCACACCACACACACACACACACACACACACACACACACACACACACACACACACACACACACACACACACACACACACACACACACACACACACACACACACACACACACACACACACACACACACACACACACACACACACACACACACACACACACACACACACACCATTTACAGAGACAGACACACACACACACACACACACACACACACACACACACAACACACCACACACACACACACACACACACACACACACACACACACCACGCACGCGCGCGCGCGCTCGCGCACGCACGCACGCACGCACGCACGCACACTCACTCACACACACACACACACACACACACACGCACACGCACGCGCGCGCCACCACGCACGCACGCACGCACGCACGCACCACCACACACACACACACACACACACACACACCACACTCCTCTCTCTCTCTCTCTCTCTCTCTCTCTCTCTCTCTCTCTCTCTCTCTCTCTCTCTCTCTCTCTCTCTCTCTCTCTCTCTCTCTCTCTCTCTCTCTCTCTCTCTCTCTCTAACTCAGTGACCAGCCTCTGAAAAATTATGTGATTAAACTCTGTCAATGAAATACTAGCTATGTCATTAAAAAAATATTAAAAAAATAATCCGTCACCGTAGCCACAAAAATTAACAAACAAAAGAACAAAACGAAACCAAAAAATAAAATTAAAAATTTTGCTACTTTACTGCAATGGTTCTGATTTGTTCCTGCCGCATTAGACCTCGACGAACGCCAGGACTCTGTGTATGACTATGGCAACCGTCATAACTGTGAAAACTCGGCAACGTCATGACTGTTGGAACTCAACGGAAAGAATTTCGCCTCTGGTTCCCTGGTTTCATGCTTTTATTTTCCACCGCTAGTATGTCTTGCTTGTTGTGGGAAAGGTTAGTAACAACTCAATGAACCATTTCAAAAGTCATTTCAATACAACTACAATACCAATTACAATACCACTCCCAGTGTGCTGTGTGTGACTGACATCCTAAATACTGGACCATTGAGAAGTCGTCTGTTCTTCTCGTTGCTCTGTGGGATGTTTCTTTGTCAGACACACACAGAATTATGTGATTTGCTACGCTAACAATGGGACCACACTTAACGATTGTTGCCTAACTGAATAGCTTTCGCGTCATGGGTGGAGATAAAAGCATGCTGATAGGACAGGACTAGGAGTAAGCGCTGTGTGTGTTCGGACACAAGTAATACGGAGATCTAACCCTTTGAAATGCGGACTGCAGCGATTGTTCAACTTCGATTGCACTTTCTCATTCTTCTGTTGGTATGACATTTTTGTTTATATAATCTCAATTATAATAATAATCGCAAAGGGATATTCAGCTACACCATCTCAAAATATACTTTATACACGGCGCCTGTAGCTTGCCAGCTTCATGATAATGTGTGTCAGCTTTATTGTCATTAATTGTGGGTGCTATTTAAGGTTGAGAATTGGCAGCTTACAAACTGTTGGCAGTGGTTGTGTCCAAAGCTGAGAAAGGGCAGCTTACGAAGCTGTTGACAGTGGCGGACAGTAGAGTTTAGAATGGGCAGCTTACAAATCTATTTTACAGCATCTGTCTGTAGAGTACAGAATTGGCAGCTTACAAACCTGATGACAGTGGCTGTCTGTAGAGTACAGAATTGGCAGCTTACAAACCTGACGACAGTGGCTGTCTGTTGAGTTCACAGTGGACAATGGACAGCTTACAAATCTCTATAGCTGAGAATGAACAGCTTACAAACATGTTGACAATGGTTGTGTCTACACCTGCGAAGGGGCAGCTTAGAAACCTGTTGACAGTGGTTAAATCTAGAGCTGAGAATGGGCAACTTAGAAACCTGTTGACAGTGGTTAAATCTAGAGCTGAGAATGGACAGCTTAGAAACCTGTTGACAGTGGTTAAATCTAGAGCTGAGAATGGGCAACTTAGAAACCTGTTGACAGTGGTTAAATCTAGAGCTGAGAATGGGCAACTTAGAAACCTGTTGACAGTGCTTATGATCAGAGTTGGGAAAGGGCAGCTTACAAATCTGTTAACAGAGTGCCAATACAGAGCGTTGACGTAGCTGTCATTGTCAAACTATCCATTGTAGAATGAACTTTAGAAACGCAAACGCTTGTTTATTAATTCGTCAGCAACATGTTTGATCACACCTTCCTGCGTCTTTCTTTCTGTCTTCGTCTTTTTATTGCTTTCTTTCATTCTTTTGACTGGAACTGAATATTCTACATTTGACATCATATAGGTGAGATATTTTGTGACTGTGTCGTAAACATACTTAAAAATGCAAATGCACTTTGCTCTGCATTCCCATTTTAAGGGAGCGTTTATAGCGTTGGTTGTTTTTGGTGAAAGAGTTAGTGAGCGTGTGATTGAGAGCATGTCTATATAGGTTTAGTTCGTAATAGAAGTGAGAAATAATAGAAATGAGAAAGAAGGGGTGGTGTGGCGAGGGAAGCGTATTGAGCGTTTTTTTAATGTTTTTAGTTGTTGTTGTTGTTGTTGTGTGTGTGTGTGTGTGTGTGTGTGTGTGTGTGTGTGTGTGCTGTGTGTGTGTGTGTGTGTGTGTGTTGTGTGTGTGTGTGTGTGTGGTGTGTGTGTGGTGTGTGTGTGTGTGTGTGTGGTGTGTGTGTGTGGTGTGCTGTGTGTGTGTAGTGTGTGTGTGTGTGTGTGTGTGTGTGTGTGTGTGTGTGTGTGTGTGTGTGTGTGTGTGTGTGTGTGTGTGTGTGTGTGTGTGTGTGTGTGTGTGTGTGTGTGTGTGTGTGTGTGTGTGTGTGTGTGTGTGTGTGTGAGCGCACTAGCAACAAACAATAAGGAAGCAAATAGTTACTGGAATTGCTGACGCAATTGCACTGTTGTTGAAGGGTATCATACGTGGTCTGCAAGACTTTCAGGATTCAAGATACAATGTTGACTTCATCTACCACGGGAACCATGTAAGTCTCTCTCTCACTCACACACACACACACACACACACACACACACACACACACACACACACACACACACACACACACGCACGCACGCACCACGCACGCACGCACGCACGCACGCACGCACGCACGCACGCACGCACGCACGCACGCCACGCACGCACCACGCACGCACACACCACACACACACACACACACACACACACCACACACCACACACCACACCACACACACCACACACACACACACACACACACACACACACACACACACACACACACACACACACACACACACACAAGCGAGCCCTTAAATTAATCCTTCTAAAATCCACATTTTTGACAGCTCATAAAGATTTAAACTAGAATTTAATAAAGGCATTATTATGCATAAAACAATAACTGATTATGCACCCTGATAGAATACAAAAGCTCTAGAAAAATGTACTCACCTATACGACGACACATAAAGATCAATTTAAACACAATGCACCCTGAAATCTAAAATTCAACTTTCATTCAAATCAGAACAGACATTTACACAAACTTATAGTACCTCGCCCTAGTTTAATTTAAATGTAGTTTGATGTATTCCAGGGGAAACCTATGCAATAATTTATCATTCTGGAATAAAATTTTGTCAGACCACAAAGCATTTAAAAAAGCATTTAATGGAAAAAAAATCACCACAAACATTAAGGATATGTGCACTATTTCTTTCATTCTGAACATGATCACATTCGTTTATGTTCTCAATATTTATGAATATGATGTGTCAAATATATATATTGTGTATACGTGCATGCTCTGCATTTTACTCTCTCTCTCTCTCTCTCTCTCTCTCTCTCTCTCTTCTCTCTCTCTCTCTCTCTCTCTCTCTCTCTCTCTCTCTCTCTCTCTCTCTCTCTCTCTCTCTCTCTCTCTCTCTCTCTCTCTCTCTCTCTCTCTCTCTCTCTCAATAGTTAATATGATTTTTAGATTTTGAGTTTATATTTTATTTTGTTTTTGATTCCATATCTTCCTGTCATAATGTCTTCATTTTTCTGAAGCAAGTTCTGACGCGACAAAGTAATTAATCTTTACCTCTCTCGTCAAGACGAGACGAAGAGAGGCAAGGAGTTGGGATTTCTACTACTGGCAGTGAGCCCTCAGTAACGTTTCAGTCCGAACGTTCCGGTCTGTCGTCTTTTTGGCAAAAGCCAAGATAGTTGTCTACAGTGAGCAAGCAACCTCAGCTCTGTCAGTTTGAGTCAAGTCAGTGAACAATCAACAAGATGCACATGATTCCGTATTTACACGTCCCTAGTCCAGCTATTGACATCTCACTAGTGAGTTTGCCTTCTTGTACTTTTTCACAGTTAATACTCAAGCCCAAAAGAAATGCAGGTTACACTCAAAGGCGGCTTGGTGGACAAACTTTATTTTACAAGGATTGTAGTTTAGTGTGACGAAACACATTCGTCACACTAAACTACAATCCTTGTAAAATAAAGTTTTCGAGTTCGAGTTCGAGTTCTCTCTCTCTCTCTCTCTCTCTCTCTCTCTCTCTCTCTCTCTCTCTCTCTCTCTCTCTCTCTCTCTCTCTCTCTCTCTCTCTCTCTCTCTCTCTCTCTCTCTCTCTCTTCTTTTTTCTTCTTCTTCTTTCTTTTTTCTTTTTTCCCTCTCTACTAGCTGTGAATCGACTTTGACTTGTGATTTGATGACTTTCCTGACACGATCCTCACTGCTGGCCATATAAAGAATCCACCCAGCAGTCTTTGGTTTGCGACTTAGCTGTTTGGTGGCCAGTGCAGCCCTCTCCACCAAACCGCCTTTGGCTGCATTGCAATCCTGTCCACCAAGCAGCCTTTGGCAGTATTATAGTAGTTTGTCCGCCAAGCCATGTGTTCACTAAATTGCATTTGGTTAATGGCGCTGCTCTGTCCACCAAGCCGTCTTTAGCTGTTTGCAGCTCTGTCCAACTAGCCACCTTAGGCCATATTACAGCCCTGTCCACCAAGCCGCCTTTGAACGTATTGCAGCCCTGTCCATCAAGTCGCCTTTGATTGTTTTGCAGCTCTGTCCACCAAGCCGCCTTTGAACGTATTGCAGCCCTGTCCATCAAGCCGCCTTTGATTGTTTTGCAGCTCTGTCCACCAAGCCGCCTTTGATTATTTTGGAGCTCTGTCCACCAAGCCGCCTTTGGTTGTTTTGCAGCTCTGTCCACCAAGCCGCCTTTGATTGTTTTGCAGCCCTGTCCATCAAGCCGCCTTTGATTGTTTTGCAGCTCTGTCCACCAAGCCGCCTTTGATTGTTTTGAAGCTCTGTCCACCAAGCCGCCTTTGATTGTTTTGCAGCTCTGTCCACCAAGCCGCCTTTGAACGTATTGCAGCCCTGTCCATCAAGCCGCCTTTGATTGTTTTGCAGCTCTGTCCACCAAGCCATCTTAGGCCATATTTCAGCCCTGTCCAACCCGTGCCTTTGGATGCACTGTTGTCCTCCCCACCAAACCACCTTTGGCTGTATTGCAATCCTGTCCACCAACCTGCCCTTGGTTGTGTTGCAGCTCTGACCACCAAACCACATTTGGATGAAATTGCCGTCCTGTCCACCAAGCCGTCTTTGGTTGTGTCGCAGCTCTGTCCACAAATCCGCCTTAGGTTGAGTTGCAGCTCTGTCCAAGTCACATCTGGTTGTGTTGCAGCTCTGTCCACCAAACCGCCTCTGGCTGTGTTGCAGCTCTGTCCACCAAACCGCCTCTAGCTCTGTCCACCAAAACGCCTCTAGCTGTGTTGCAGCTCTGTCCACCAAACCGCCTCTGGTTGTGTTGCAGCTCTGTCCACCAAACCGCCTCTAGCTGTGTTGTAGCTCTGTCCACCAAACCGCCTCTGGCTGTGTTGCAGCTCTGTCCACCAAGCCTCCTCTGGCTGTGTTGCAGCTCTGTCCACCAAACCGCCTCTGGCTGTGTTGCAGCTCTGTCCACCAAACCGCCTCTGGCTGTGTTGCAGCTCTGTCCACCAAGCCGCCTCTGGCTGTGTTGCAGCTCTGTCCACCAAACCGCCTCTGGCTGTGTTGCAGCTCTGTCCACCAAACCGCCTCTGGCTGTGTTGCAGCTCTGTCCACCAAACCGCCTCTGGCTGTGTTGCAGCTCTGTCCACCAAACCGCCTCTGGCTGTGTTGCAGCTCTGTCCACCAAACCGCCTCTGGCTGTGTTGCAGGAGCTGCTGCTGACCATTTATGCCAACACGTGCTACTTCACTAATGTCAACAACTCCACAAGAGCGGCGTTTGAAAACTGCCACCGAGCATACTTGGAGGTTGGTTAAGAAACGTGTTCCAGACTTCATGATTAGTCTTCCCGCTCGGCTAAATATTGTTATAACGCTTTTCGCGTCCGAAAGAGTTGCTCTTTTTTGTTTCTTTGTTTACGCGCGCATGCATGCCTGTATGTGTGTCTGTGCGTGATTGTGTGCATGCGTGCGTGCCTGCGTGTGTGTGTGCGTGCCCCTGTGTGCGTATGTGTCTGTGTCTGTAGCCTCTGTGTGTGTGTGTGTGTGTGTGTGTGTGTGTGTGTGTGTGTGTGTGTGTGTGTGTGTGTGTGTGTGTGTGTGTGTGTGTGTGTGTGTGTGTGTGTGTGTGTGTGTGTGAGTGCCTGTCTGTCTGTCTGGTCTGTCTGTCTGTCTGTCTGTGTGTGAGAGAGTGTGGTTGATAAGCTATTATGTCTATTTAAAAAAATGACGGACACTGTGTTTTTGCAACTATTCCGATCCATGAACAGTCCGCATAAAACATACATTATTTTATTTCGGTATCCGTTCCCACCCACGTGTTGCCGCAATAGCATGTAAAAGATCCTGGCCATTTTCCAAAAGTGCAGGTGGCAGGTTACAGCTAAACACACATGCACCCTACGCATGTGGTTTTGAATAAAATGGCATTGTAAACTGGTGCATGGTTGTGTGGTGTACACAGAACTTGCGCCGAGACGGCAGCAGTTTCATATGGCACCAGCCATGCAAAAACTAGACAGCGCTGTCAGTACACCTCTTCTGTAGATACTAAATAAACGCGCCATAAAAGCTGCAGTCACACATTCAGAAAATCACGTGCGACAGGAGCGTATTCAGTCTGCTTGAAAGCAGATAATAGCGTTAAATAAAAGCGATCAATATTTTGCTTTACCCTACACATTTAAAGGCCCTTCATCGCTATTTGATGATTTTATGAAAGACCCAAAGATTTATACTCAGTTCTTGTTTCTACAACAGTTCTCATCTCCTCGACAGAGAGAGAGAGAGAGAGAGAGAGAGAGAGAGAGAGAGAGAGAGAGAGAGAGAGAGAGAGAGAGAGAGAGAGAGAGAGAGAGAGAGAGAGAGAGAGAGAGAGAGAGAGTGTGTGGATATAAGGCAGTCTCAGCTGATTTCTGTTACGGAGAAAATACCAGTACAGAAAATACATCTAATCCCAGTTTTACGAAACTACACAACTTTCACGTGTTATAAAACGCATTTCGTTCTACTTAATAGTGCACGTTAACAGTTTGATGGCAGTATATTAAATATAAGAAAATGCAATTAACTGAAGTGAATAATTATTTCTTAAAAGGAAATTTGGTAAACCTGTCCACGTACGCTCCTTGATGAACAGTATGAAATGGATGGTATTGTTTCATTCAGTTCAGTTCAATTCAGTTTAAGACAGCAACTATACGCTCGGATATAGACGCTCCGCCCCGTCTGGTACAAGTTTTTGTTACGTTGAGTTTGAAACAGTTCCAACGTTCGCCTAACTGACGATGGCCTTTTCTCGTCCTTTCAAGGAAGATCGTCAAGCGCTTCCTCTTTCTACCTCCTCCAGACGATCGACGGTGTGATGGCCTTGGTTTTGTGCCCGTAGGTGGTGTTCTCAAGCTCCTCAATACTTCAGATCTTCCGAGACTCAAGCCACCTTTGATGGGGTGCTTTGTTCACAATGATAATGTCAAGGGCAGTACGTCCTCAGGATGTTTCGAAAGTGGATGTCCAACAATGACACATGACAGTCTGGGCTTTCTATTCCACTTTTCACTTTTTGCAGCAAGCTCATTTAATCTGTTAGGATGATGGAATGTGTGGTCTGACAGTCACCTCCTGAGGCAATCCAACTGGGGGAATGTGTGATTGTTTTCACCTCCATTATCAAGCTGGAGGTTGAGACCGTATAAGCTGCACTTCTCCATGATGGTGGTTGTACCTTGCTTGACAGTGAAGTCCCACGTGACTAGTCTTTGGTGACTGAGTAATCAGAGTATACACTATGAGATCCTGCGGTTTGTTGTTTTCTTGAATGAAAATCTTTATCTCTGAATCTGTTTTGCCTGCTGGCCATTCTCGACACTACCTTTCCAAGTTTTCTGGCAGGAGTGTCTCTTAGAGGCAGCGGAATCGGGTTTGGTCCTTTTCTCACTCCTTGGTTTGCTTCAGCTCTGTCACCGTTCCAGTTTGCATCCATTTGTGTCTTTCACGGTTCGTGGAGTGGGTTGTGTGGATTTTTGACAGCACTTAAGTATGCTTTGACCTGTTCCACTTTCTGTTTGGTTTGCATTGATAGGAGGTCTAGCATGAACCGCATGGTTGGTGTCCTTGTGGCTGTGTCCAATGGGTGTGCCCTTGGGGTTTAGTCTGACTCAGTTTGTCTTGTTCTGCATCCTGTCCAGCTTTAGTAGATTTGTTTGTGGTGTTGTTGTGAGGCCTAGTCCATAGTCCATGACACTGAGCACCACACTCTTGCACAATAGGAGGTCGCGTTGTTGCAGCCATACCCTTCAGAGCTGACAGACCTTTCTGTCTTTGATGCATTGCCTTTTGGTTCATTACGACAACGACCAGCTCTGAGCTTATGATCTGTTGATAACCACCCTGGCTCACAAGCTGCTCCATTTCGTTTTTTCTTTATGTTTGAACATTAAGTGGCTAAGCGTGACTTTCAGAACGAAGTGCGGGATAAAATCGACTGGGGTGACGAGGATGTATTAAAGCCCTCAACAATGGACGAGATGAGGAACATTTACCACGACGTCCTGGCTGATTTCAGATGCAACGGCAAGAACATCGTCAGGCTCAATGTCACTTGTGAGTGAAGCACGTTGTGCCTAATCCTGCCTGCTACAATCATTCTTTGTCTTCTTTTTCCTTTCTTCTTCCTCTTCTTCCTCTGTAAATTTGCTGGTTTTGTCTTGTCCTAATAAATAGCGTTCTTTTGAACCTTTTATGTGTTTGGATTTTATTTATAATGTTGTTGGAACCGATGTGGATTAAAAACTATTAAAAAAAACTAACTTATTTCGACACTTCGACGTTGTTGATGTGGTTTGAGTTATGTTCGTAATATAACTGATAGATTTCTGTTCGTACCTTCGTACCGGTCTCATCCAAAAGACTGGAAAACTCAGTTGTCACGCATGTTCACCTCACATGGACTCGAACACATGACCCGCCAATCATTTTGCTTACAAATCACTCCTGGACGAACAAACTAGTCAATATCCATTTAATAAATAATAAAAATACTGTCAACATATACATTTCAGCTTTATAACTTATCAATAAAATGTGAAGCAAGCTCGTCAGAATGTGTTCAAGGGTATCTGCGCTCAAAACATTCAAGGCTGAAAAACAAATCACAACCCCCCCCCCCCCCCCCCCCCCCCCCCCCCCGCCCTTCCACACACACATACACACCAGCCCACACCCAAACATACACACCCACACCAAAAACACTCATATACACCCACACCCAAACACACACGCGCGCGCAGCGCGCACGCACACACACACACGCATACACATAGGCCTATTAATTTTGTATTCCGCGTGCTCTCAACACGTGAACCTGAATCATCGCTTTTACCGACAAGCAGGTTCACCTATTTTATTCTGGGGCTCACTCTGGAATCTGTGTCAGCCATTCACAATGCTGGCAAAGCGTGCTGGCATCTGGCGAGGAATACACGGCCACGTGCCACGTGCTTGAAGGGCATGAGCCAGTTACAAAGCCCTTTACGCCGTCCTAAGCGATAGTTAGAAACTCTAACTGAGTAAAGTGGCATTTTTGCGACCAATGAAGCGGTTACAGTGGCTACCGACCTTCTCTTTGTCTTCTTCTTTTTGTGCTTTTCGTCCACAGAAGCCACATACGGCTTATTAGGGACGGGGAGACATGGCTGATCACGGTCCTAGTTTATAACCCCCCTCCCCCCATCCCCGCGTACATCTGCACTGGCGTTAGCGTGCCGCTAAGCACAAACTCGAGCTGTTTGATACGAGATCATTTCATGATAGCTGCCACTTGAAAGGACCGGTTTGGTACACGTGCACAGTCTTACTCGAAGAGATCTTAAATTTCGTGACCGAATAAATCCACTGGATATGTACGACGATCTAGGATCATTTCGGCCTTTTTGTTTTCCATGCTGCGAGCGCCGTGAGGTAATCGATGTGTCACAATGATGATTTGCAGTAGCTCGCATCGACAAACGGGTGCCTGTCTGCTCTTGTTGGTGGCCGCAGTACTTCGTAACAGACATAGCCTCACCCCCCCCCCCCCCCCCCCCCCACCCCTCCACCCCCATTTTTTATTGTACTCAGTGTTGCGGAAATTTCTAATGTGTTTTGAGCAAGTTATTTTCCATTCGAGTCTTCCTTTTGTTGTTTTGTTTTGCAAAAATTATTATGCTTAATATTTTGATATTATAATATTGCATTGTTAGTATTATCAGTGCAAATATTGATCGCTTTGCGGTTTCATGCAACAGATACTCTTCAGCGTGTGACTGGAGGTTCATCAAGTTGGTGTCAGTTTGTAGCGAATGTGAGGGAAAATCATGGGGGGGGGGTGTTCCAGTCACAGTTAAATATAGACGGCCTTACGCTATGACAGTTGTAACCGACAGCATTTTGTGCATCGTGGCAACGATTTGGCGGAGCTGTCGTAACTTCGATTCGTGCACATAACTATAAACGGAGAGGGAAAGTGGAGAGGATTCGGTGAAAGTAAAATTGACTGAACTGGGAAGGTATAAATTAGACACAAATCACAACAGTTTGCCAAGCATGCAAGACTATAAAGAGAATTATCTGCGTTCCACAGACGTCACACGTATAACAAGTGGCACAATAATAGATACCTAACAGCCCACGGTGCTTGCCTCCTGGCTGCGAGTAAATGTAAGGTACACAGACACAACCGTCTGCGCCCCCCCCCCCCCCCTCTCTCTCTCTCTCTCACACACACACACACAACACACACACACACAACACCACACACACACACCACACACACACACACACACACACACACACACACACACACACACACACACACACACACACACACACACACACACACACACACACACCACCACACACACACACACCACACACACACACACACACACACACACCACACACACACACACACACACACACACACACAACACACACACACACACACACACACACACACACACACACACACACACACACACACACACACACACACACACACACACACCACACACACACACACACACACACACACACACACACACACACACACACACACACACACACACACACACACACACACACACACACACACACACACACACACACACATTACATGTACTGGTATTCAGGACCTACAAGAAAGGTACAACGGCTACATGATTTGTCACCTTCCCTTTGGGTAACAGATCGTGTGCTCATCGCTACACGTTTTGTCACTCGGATGGTATGTCGTGTCGCAACATGGTGCTGATATTAGTAATGACGATGCTGACTTCTGTTTCAGTTGGGGAAGATTACATAAAACAATGCACATCTGCTGAAGAACCAGTTGGGAAATGAAGTCCTCAGATTCACTGTTAATAAACCATATGAACAGAAACAATGGACGTTTGTTGGGCTGGATGTCTCCGTGCTCGGTGTCTGCTTGATGTGATGGGTTTGGGTTATTTAGATTGTTCATGTCCCGTCTTACCATTGGCGACTACATTTTCATAGCTCCCTTCTGTTCCGGTTAAAATTTAATGAGTAGGGTTTCATTTACAAACCAGTTCGTCTTGTTTAAGATGCGGGCAACTTGATGAAGAGTTGGATTTTAACGTCCCGTCAACTGCATTGGGTCACCTCGGGACGAAGCCTTGATAAAGACGCACATTCTCGACACGTAGGCAGTGTTACTTTAAACGCTGACTGAAGAACTTAGTCGCGCCAGGTCGTTTTTTATTCCATGACACGTGACCCGTCAGGTCAGCAGACAATAATCATTTCCTCTTCACTTTCTTCTCTTTCAAGGTCGGACCTGTTTTGTTGTTGTTGTTTTGTGTTTTTTAATCCATTGATTCGTATTCCATAATTCAGCCCCCCCCCCCCCCCCCCTTCCACTTTCTGTCACTCTTCTGTGCCGTTTATTTTTACTTTATGTAATGTTCATTAAATCACACCTATTTCTTCACACGACATTGTCATTTACCGCCCAACTGTTGTTTGATTGTTAACTCGCACGTTGTGTTTTATCAAGATAAACAGCGTTATTTTTAACTTTTTATGTGTTTGGATCCTTGTATTTTGTGTTCGTTTGGTTTTGGGGTTGTTGTTGTTGTTAGGGTCAACTGGTTTGTTTTGGTATTGTTGCTGCTGTCCTTTTTTGTTTGCCTTGCTTGGTTTTTATTCGGCGGATCATCACGCACGAAAATTAGCTCTGTCCCAGCAGACAACAACAACAACAACAACAACATAGATACAGGAAGAGAAAGAAGCGGGTCGGTAACCGTGGCTTCAGAGCTGAAGCATGGTTGTGTCCTCTGTGGGCAGAGATAGCACGGAACTGGTTTATCACGTCGCTGCCGCCACAGCCACAGGAAACTGGCCTTTGTGGCACGTACACCAGATTCTCTCTGCTGCCGCCTGCAGTCTTCCGGACTCCATCTGATCATCCCAACGGCCCTTCCTCTGTCGGTTCTCCATCGACCCCACCCCAAGCCCCCACGCCGACGACACCCACCACACTTACACAGACAATGCTTTGAAGTTAGACAGGATGTCCGAACGAAACAAGCACACAAACGCTAAAACCTAAACTGGGCACTGCAGCGAGTCCTCTTGTTTCCATCGGAACGCCTCAAGCCTCTTCCGGAGAATGGAGCCACGCCTCCCGCCTGTATAATTAAGTCACTTTCGGGAGCTTCTCTGCACGCTTTTGTCACATTCTGGGACTATGCAGAAGGTAAACAAAGCAGAAGTGGATGTAAGCCCCATGAACTCTGATGATGTGGGGCTTAATGTCGTGAGATGTCGGGTTGACATATTAGGGACCGTGAAGTCTATCAGCAGGCTAAGAAAGCAGCATGCGCCTTTGGTCTGACCCTAGGATATAAGGCACTCCCAGCGGTCAGCAGCGACAGTGGTCACTCGCCAAAACTTCAGAGACTTCCATCCCCTTGATGTCACACCGCTTATCTGTCCGCCAACCTCGGATCATGCTGGCCCTTTCAACTTTCGCTGCTTTCTTCATTCTGGTATTCATGTCGTCCACACGACCCTGTTCGTTTATCGTCTTCGTCTTGTGTGTTGTCCTGTACGGTTGATGGAACGTCAAAATCCAACAAACAACTAACTCGTCTTGTGTGTACATGCACGCATGCATGTTATGCTCGTTTGTGTGTGCTTCTGTATTAACTGTTTTGTTCACAAAGACTAAG
>JABMCL010001232.1:57500-112500 GCA_018857735.1 Alviniconcha marisindica
ACGTAAAGCTATATTGAACCATGCTTCGGCATTGGTCTCAGCTTGTCCCTAATATGTCAACTGACATCTGAGGACATTAAGCAACACTACCTACCTACCTACCGCCGCGTCCTCTTTCCTCCAGTGTCCCTGCAGTAGCAGGTCGTCGGTTAGTTCGAGCTGCTGCCTATGCATCTGATTCAGGGGAGAGCCTGTAAGTAGTTATTTTTCTCTGGCTTGTTGTTCTGTTGTTTCTCATTGATGTAAATGATGTATGTTACCATGTTCACAACGTGCCTTGATTTTGGTTCTTGAACACGTGGGTAATTTCGGCGTCAGATTGCATCCTGATCGCAGCGCCAGGTTTTGTAGGGGAGCGGTGTCGGGAGTGAGGGAAGGCAGGTTGGAAGCATGGATGAAGAGTCACAAGTCAGAGGTTGCTATAACATAACTTTTATTTGCACCAACCAGGAAACAGTGTCTGTGTTGGAAAAGACACAAGCAAACATAACATTTAGAACATGAAAGCAAACGTAAAGACTAAACAACAGCAATTATCTAATAAATACAGTAACCATGTAGTTTACCTGTAGGTTACTATAATACATGATGGTAACTGTGACAAAATGATTAATAATCAAGCACCTAAATTGTGTGCATGACTTGCACTTAAAGTGTCGCTGTCTCCCCAAAGTTAAGTAAGCAGACCAATGTCGCTATGTTGTCACATTTCTGCTGTCTCCCCAAAGCTGACTAAGTAAGCAGACCAATGTCGCTATGTAATTGTCACATTTACGCTGTCTCCCCAAAACTGACTAAGTAAGCAGACCAATGTCGCTATGTTGTCACATTTCTGCTGTCTCCTCAAAGCTAAGTAAGCAGATCAATGTCGCTATGTTGTCACATTTACGCTGTCTTCCCAAAGCTGACTAAGTAAGCAGACCAATGTCGCTATGTTCTCACATTTATGCTGTCTCGATCCCAAACCTGTCGAATGTGCAGTGTGGCCTTGAGATGGATCGTAAGTTGTACCGCCACCTTATTTTCTTTCCTGTACTGTGTCCAAAGGCGACTGTCTTATCTGATATCTCTTAGGTCCGTCACTAATCTCGCGCAACAGGCATGCGCGCGCGGGCGCGCGTATGTGTGTGTGTATGAGCGTGCTTGCGCGCGCCCGCGTGTGTGTGTGTGTGTGCGTGCGTGCGTGCGTGCGTGCGTGCGTGCGTGTGTGTGTGTGTGTGTGTGTGTGTTTTAATTGGCTGGTATGGACGTGTACGTATATGTGTACAGCTATCAGTGGGATGGGGTGGGTGGGAGGGGTTGTGTTAGGAGATTGGGGTGTACGTCAGTGTGCGGGTGTGTGGAGGACGGGTGAGTGCGAAGGCACGGGTGCATTGACCGCGGCGTTACTGTATTTCACACTTAAAGCCTCTAAGTGACTTGCTATGTTTCAGGCCATGGCTCCAACAACCTCCACCCAGATGGTAATAACCGTCACCCATCCACACACCAACACACACACACGCACGCACGCAGCACGCACGCACGCACGCACGCACGCACGCACGCACGCACGCACGCACGCACGCACACACACACACACACACACACACACACACACACACACACACATCACGAAACGCTGGCTTGCACAAACCATACAGATGAAATCCAAACACAAACGGTTTCAAAAGAACGCTTATTTATTATGACACGGACACACAATATGCAAATTGTCGGGGAAATCCGCTTCGTCAAGCCACAAAACGACACTTAAACAACTGTAAGTTAAACGGTTAAAAACGATGAAAAATGAGAGTGAAACTTATCTTTTTTCAATTGAGTTGATGTCGCTTGTTCAGTGCTCGGAAGATTCATACCGACTTAAGCAGCCCTGACAACGTCAAAAGTACAGTTAAAACACAATGATCCTAAACCTCGCCGCACAGCTAGTGTGAAGAAGTTTGTTTCGTAATATTGACCTCGTAAAAAATTTGGTTCTGAAAATAATACGCTAGTTTTACAAATACGGTTTGTGCGCGTGCATGTGTCTTTTGCCTATGCTCAAGCGCATGTCTTGTGCTTGTGTGTCTGTCTGTCTCTGTGTGAACGCATGAGTGCATGCATACAACTGGTGTGCGTGCGTGTGTGTGTGTGTGTGTGTGTCAGTGTGTGTGTGTGTGTGTGTGTGTGTGTGTGTGTGTGTGTGTGTGTGTGTGTGTGTGTGTGTGTGTGTGTGTGTGTGTGTGTGGACTGAGACGGTTATATTTCTGAAGTGAAAAGAAAGCTAACGTTTTCAGGTTCCTCACGCTATCCGTGGACAGGAAGAAGATGAGGACTGATCTGTGTTTTTGAGACCAGTGCTCAAGACATTAACATAAAAACAGCCTTGACGGCAGTGGGAATGTGTCTAATTGTTTCGGTTACATGTAGGCCGCTATGACATTAAAACTGCAAATGTTAACCACTCAGTCTCCGTACTTTGTGTGTGTGTGTGTGTGTGTGTGAGAGAGAGAGAGAGGGGGGGACGCAGAGTCGCCTTTAGCGGCGGAGGAAAGGGTGTAATATAAGAAGGATCGTGGTACACGATCAACCAGCGATGTCGTGATGCAACGTCACCCTTGGTCAACCCTGGTGTTAGCTGACAGTTGCAGGGAATCCAAACATGAATGTTTCGTCGAAAATGCAGTTTGTCTGTTACTGGAGATTTGGGTCTTGAAAATGAGATTTTAAGCACCGAGTTTACGCCACTTCCGCTTACACCTAGGTCAATGTAAAGGTCAAGTTGTGAGGACTGTTCCGGTTGTAGGAAATGGAAACCTGAACTGCCATATAGCCTACGCTGCACAGGGAAAGAAATCTTAAGATTGTATCGAGTTCGACGCCATCACAGCCGGCGCAAAGTAAGCAATGTCCCTTGGTTGTGTGTGTGTGTGAGTTGTGTGTGTGTGTGTGTGTAGACAACTCGAACTCGAAAATGCTTATTGTACATCGGCCACTACATAAACAAAAGGGGAGGAGGGTAATGAAAGCAAACAAACAAAGAAATGAAGTCGGGGGTGCGGTATTCGCACACACACAAAGATACCCATTTTGGTAAATACCCATTTTGGTACATTTGTTATGTTATCCTTTCTTACACTTACTGTCTATACAGAATTGTTTTCTTCTGCATGGAGAAGAAAATCATTGACACATTTCGACCGAGACTTTGATTTCTTGTGTAACCGAGTGTATTGTATGTGTTTCGGCCCATGACCCTTTAACCTTTCTTTCCGGTCCTTTTCCTTTTTGATTGGATGGGAGTTTTATGGCCCAATTATCTAAAGTGTTAAAGCTTGTGCGCTGGGCCGGCACTGAGCGTCCCTTTTCCCCCAGTGTCCCTACAGAGACAGTTTGTCAGTGCGGCCGGTGTTCATCTCAGGGGAGAGCCTGTAAGTAGTTATTTTTCTATGGCTCGTTATTCTATTGTTTCTTATTGATGTAAATAATGTATATGTATAATGTTACCATGTTCACAACGTGCCTTGATTTTGGTTCTTGAACACGTGGGTAATTTCGGCGTCAGTGTACGTTGTTTGTGCGTTCAAATGACCGGTGTTTCCCAAATGTATGCAGCTAACCAAGGCTTGGTTAGCTGATATGTAGCTAGTATGTTATGCTGCCATTGTTGGATGTTTAGTTGGAGTGATGCTTTGCCGATGTAAACGGTTATCCCTCAGTAGGGTATGATTCCTTTGTGCGACCGAGCAGATCTCTGTGCGGCATGACTTATTTGTCTAGTTTCCTACAGATCTATTTTTCTACATGAAATCGGTGGTATATTATGGCTAACACTTTGAAGATGTTGACTTCATAGTTGTCGAATGTTCATTTTACTCGAATGTTCATTTTACTAGTTGAATATGGTTTAGTGCATAGGTGTGATTGTATAAACTGTGAGACATGTTATTTCTGTTTTGATCCGGCTTTTGTATGGCCGAGTCTTGGGCGCGCAGACTCACTCTGCTTATCTTGTAAACCCTTTCCGGGTCTTTGTGCGTGTACCCGAACAGGCCGGCGATGCGCGTCAGTGGTGGCAATTAGATCTTTGTCTTTGTTCACTAACCGAGCAGACAGGCGCAGCCAGATCAACAGCTTAGATTCTTGATGCGCTACCCGCGTCAGTAAGACGCTGGACGTTGTTCACAGATATGCTCTGCTAATCAGTAACAGTAACATGCTGTAGCCCTTTTGTACACGCGTTGAGTAACGAGGCTGCAGCCAGTCAGCTTATGACTGACTTCCTCCCGCTCACGGCGTGGTCCCAAGTGCCACCCGTGTCACTGTCCGTCTCGTTGTGTGCTTAACTGCTGTAACGATTATCTCACTCTTCCTGTTAAGAATGAGGTTGGTAATCCGTATTTTTCACTATTAATTTATTGTATACTATTATATACTGTGAGTTCATCAGTTAATTGACTGGCCGTCTCTTGTATACTCACCGCGACACTATGGGATATGGGTTTGGTTGGTGTAAAAATAAAAGTTATGTTACAGCAACCTCTGACTTGTGACTTCATCCATGCTTCCAACCTGCTTCCCTCAACTCCCCACCCCGCTCCCCTACACTTGTTTCAAGTGCTGTTTTTAAGGGAGAGTCTGGTATAATTTTTGTTCTAAGGTCCGCATATATAGGGCATTGAAACAAAAAGTGACATTCGTTTTCAGTTTCATTTATACAGAAAGCACAATTTCTGTCCAGAGATAAAACACTGTAACGGTGTAAGTCGTTGTTTAATGGAAGTACTCCAAATCTAGCCTGTGATACAGCCACTCTAATGCAATATATATCAGTGCTTTTTCAAAGATCGTCTTGAAAGACTAATAAATTTCATACCTACCTTTGTCTCTAATAGCTCCAGACCATTCCAGTTTAAACAGATCTACTAGCCGTTGTCTGAATGACCTCAAAAAAGAATTTACACCACCAATCCCTTACTGCAGCCATACAAAGTTGAACCCGGTTTCACCTAGAATTCCTCTAATTCTGGAAGCCCAGCAGTCTTTTCTATTTCTGTCTAAACACAGCAGCATTTCATAGGCTGTTTTCGGTAGTCTGTCACTTCCCATTTTCAGTCATCGAAACCGATATTGTATGCCACTAAGACAGCTATTTATGAAAAGAGGGAATCTTCCTAAATCACTAAAAAAAACATTTTATTGGGTTTCTAACTACGTAGAGAGAGTAAAAGAGATGGAGAGGGTTCGATAATAAGTACAAATCGTCTGCCAGTGCCCACTATAGATTCAGTACGGCTTTATTGCCAAATGTCAATGCAATTGTACTAGGAATGTTTTGTGGTGCCAAGTACGCTAATCACACACTCACGCCAGTCATAAAACACCATTAAATTACAACAACATGCAAACATCGGGTTAAAAAGTCATTGACAAATAAATACATGAGAAATCCAACTATAGCTTTCCAAATCAAAATACAGAGTTCTGCTTGAACTTGTCTCTGAATAATCTGCTTTCCAAAAAATGGTTAAGACTGATTAAGTGTCAAGTGGTGGGCTTGCTGCCGTAGAAATAAGAAAAAAAGGCCTACATATTCAACAGCATACTTAAGCCACGTAAGGCCTAAATAGACGCCAGCCAAAACACCTTTTTTTTATTCATTCCAGCTGGAATTTCCATGGGCTTGGGCCAGTTTATCAACAAGGGTGTGATTCCATGTTTTTGTTTTAACTTTTCGGGTGGGGTTTTTTAAACCTTTGAATGTTTTTTTTTGGGTGGTAAAATTTGGTTGAAGGGATTAAAAATTTGGGGTCTTCCGGTGTTTAAAAAAGGGAGTAGAAAAGGCACAGAAAGGGGCCGTTTAAGCATTTCTTTTTGGGGTTTTTAATGTGGCTTGAAAAAGTAGGGTTCTATTTGTGGGGTTCCGTTGTTTCCGGGTTTGCCAAAAAAAAGAATCATCAGGAACCGTTTCTTTCACTTGTCCAGTATCAGCTCTGCCAGTTTCCTATCGCAGACGTCTAACCTTGTGCACAGCTCTCTCCACCTGGTCACCCAGGTTTACCAGCCACGACCTGTATGCTCCTTATAATAGCACATGAAAGAATGTATTTATTATCTATTAACACAAAAGAAGGCGGCACACAAAACAAAACACATGTCGCGTCCCGTTCTCTTGTTGTGTACATATTCCTAGTCATTTTTTTCATTTTGGCCCATCAGTACTACTTTTAGAGCATTGTTTCCTTCGACTTTCTTCTCCTTTCTATACTCTTGCGTCAAATTATTGATATCGTAATGACGTCAAAATGATTTTGCATATCATTTAACAATAGGGTGGAATGGGGAAAATTTGTCCACTCGCTTGGTTTGGGGGGGCTTCGGCCACCCAAACACCTTGCGAACTGTACTCAAATACTACGCATCAACCCTACGATTGAACTTTTCCAAACTGTAACATCAGCTTCATAATGGATCAGTCCACAAACAAAACAAAAAACGAGTGGATTGTTAGAAGTAGCGTATGGGAAAACCTGTTCTACTTTGGGAGCCTTGCTATTTGCTTGGCAAAAAAACAACAACCATAGTGTGGATTGTACGAAAAGCAAGGACCGACATACTGGGCAGATCTGTTTGTTTTGAAGTTCAGTGTTTAATTTGCCACGATCTGCCCACTTAAAAATCTTCCTAATTTTCGTCATTTTGATGACGTCGTTTTAAATCTGCGTATCCATTCTTAACAAAAAAGTTTTACATCAGCTTCTTCCTTTTCTGTCTTCTTCTTTGCTTCCTTCTCTTTTATTATTGTCTATTTTTCTTGCACCTGACAAGACATTTTCTGTCGAAAGCCTTGTGTTTCCTTGTGTTTCGTCGATAGGTGAATACATTTCCCTAGTTCTGTCTATCAGTTTTGTCAACCACACCAGTAGTTCACTCATTCCTCAGAAAAAGAATGTTTTCTTTCATATTCATGAAATCACACGGTTAGTTGTGTTTATACTAGCCTGCGATTGGTCGAAGGTGTCTGCAAACCACAACGAGCTTGTGTTGGTTGAGCCAGTGTGACAGAATCGTGTCTTTGAAGCGTGCATGGGAATCAAACGTACCTATTTGGATGAATTTCCCCCAGGCCAAACCCCAAAAATGTTCGAAAGAACGCTAGACATCATTTCATTGTTCGTCTTGGCAATTTCAAACACTATCAGTTTATTTCCGATTGATTTTGTTTGTTGTGTGTGGTTGTGTGGTGTGTGTTCCCTATGAAGTTAGGAAATGAAACTATTTCAACAGACTGTCCAGATTTAAAAAAATAAACATTGACAAAAATAAATTTTACATGACATGTAAACAAAACTGAGAAGTTCCGGTACCTATCAATAGTTAACTGAAACGCGGGAAAGAGCTGTGGAAACAGTGCTAGTAAACTGTCTGGAAAGTCCTTTCTAAAATCGCTAAAAAAATCAAAGCACGTTCAATCACAAAAATTTTAACGTGATCATGTTCGTTTAACCTCCTCTAAAACACGAGAATTTGCCCCGAAGGAGAGTTTTTAAAGCCATTTGGGTCACAAATATCATTTAAAAACAATCAAAAGTTCATATGTAAGGGAAAGAAGCCAAAATTTGCAACAAAATGGTTTTTCAGTCTGTAAAAGGTGAGTTGTCAGTACACGACCAATTGTTTTGCCGACATCAGCACTGAGGAAGCCTGCACAGTGTTACTCGGAAACTAGATCTAGATCTAACGTCAATGGCGCATAAGCATAATGAAAGACACATATGTGATAAAACACACTTGTCTCCTTACACCCATCTCCAATAAATTCTGCATTATATGTTGTTATCCTGTTTGTTTTGGTCTGCTTTATGCAGAGTTCTCTGGCAGATTATTCTGCTTACTTACAGAATTGAGTTACAAGTTAGTTGCACACTTTGATCTATCCATAGCTCTATTTCAGGGTGATTTCTGAATTCAGTCATTCTCTAACAGTTTACTACCTCTAAATCTGAACAAATTCAGTGAATATTGTATTAACACTACACACACGCTACAATGTAAACTGGGTGTAGTGTTGTTGTTTTTTACACACACTCCTGATGTCAAATGTCCTGATGGTCATATCGCTTCACGCTGACACACAACAGAGCTGTATCAGTTAATTATCTGTTTATATGAGATTTTCAACACCTCAAAACTTACCATATTTGAAGCACTCTTTCGGTGAAATGTCTGGAAAAGATTGTCGACTGCTACCCACAATCCGATCCGAGTGATGCAATAGAGCAACAGGCTTCGCTATTCGTGGTTCTGGGTTCTGTATTCAATCCTCTGCCCGCAGTGATCTACTATTGGTAATCCATGAAGCGCTACCGACGATGCAGCAGAGGCTACTGATGATTTTTTATTTTTTTTAAATTTCTTCTTCTTAATCAAGAACACGATGTAAATAATGAACACTCGCAGTCGATTCAGTCAGTCCGCCATTCCAAACTGACACACCGCATGTGGACCCACAAAAAGACCGTATATGTAGTAGTGCGCGGGGAGGAAAAGGGGGGGGGGGGGGGGGGGGGGAGGTTCTGGCGCATAGCACCACTCTCGTTGTTCTACTGTACTAGTGAGGGAACTCTCAAGCAACCCGCAGAGGGAAGGTTTGTGGTGAATTTCAGAATCCCATGATAGCCACATCAACTCGAGCTCCAATGTATATATGCACTGAAAAATTGTCAGGAGTGGAATTTCACATGCGAAACAGGCTCTGAAGTCATGCTACTGGGGCTGAGACCCTGAGGGGTAGGATCTTGTACTTGTCAAAGTGGTTGAGCATATGATAATTATGCTGTAAGAGCTTGCACAGTTCTTCAAGACTAGGTTAGGCCACTGGCTCATGCATGTATGCGCGCGGGTATGCCGTTATGTAAATCCGCAACCCCATTGGAGGGGGGAGGGGGGGGGGGCAGTGAGAGAAATAGATGTCGTGTGCGCACTGGCGTCGGTCACTGCTGACCGGCACGCCTGCCTCTTTTTCCCTCCATTCACTGTCAGCAAAGACACTACCCTCTTCAACGTCTTTCACGTCCGTTCCCCACCTCTTCCTCTCACACACACACACACCACTGTCTCAGCCTCACTCCGATTCTGTCTCTGTCTCTCTCGACTTGTCTCTTTTCTTTTTTTGCGACGCGCACGCACGCAAGCAAGTACGCACGCACACACACACACGAATTACGACGCACGAAAAAAGTTCACATGTAATGTGAGATTCTCCTCAATTGCTTGTATTATTACATTTCTTTTGCTTAGTATCCCAGCCACAACAAAATGTACCCGCTCTCTCCCATTCCACTTTTCCCGAAAACTAGGCCAGACCAGTGCCAAGTCACCAACATGGAAACAAAGTTTTCTTGCTGACAATATCTGTGACAACAATCAAACCATTGCAAATGTCTGCGCATCACACACACACACACACACACACACACACACACACTGATGCACGCACGCACTCGAGCACACACACACACACACACACACACACACACAAACGGCGGTGCCCGGTACAGGTATTCTTCTTCTTTTTTTCCTTTTTCTTTCTTTCTTCTTCTTCTTCTTTTATGTAAAGAAACAGCGACATATTTTCAGCATCAAATACATGCCCCATCCCCCTTTCATGTTCCTTTTGTTTGGCCCCCTTCTCTCTTTGGCTCCTGTCCCTCTCTCTGAAGCTCCAGTCTACAAGGTTTCCCTCTACAAGCCTCCCTTTGTAAGGATCCCGTCTTTGTCAATCCCCTTTTGGCGGCTCTCTATGGTGCCTACTCCATGCCATGATCCTCTCTTTGAGGCTACCCTCTTTTAGGTCCCGTCCTATGAAGTTCCTCTCTTTAAAGGTTCCGCTCTATCTGGCTTTCCCTCTTTAAACTTCCTAGAACGCTGTGGGTCGTAATAGACACAGACACAAGATATGAAACTGCATATATCTCAAAATCTATTTAAGCTGTGACCTTAACATTTCTGATACTCTATAAGTTTGTCATTGCATATATATATTTATTTTATTTTATAGTATTACACAAAGGTGTTATTTGAACTAGTCAATTCAAACATCGTGGGTCAAGTTTGACCGATACTCTTTAAAGAGGCTGAAAAATACAATTAGCCTGCATGAAAAGTATGGGTAATCCCCTCTATAAGGCTCTGAGGCCCCCCAGCTGTGACTCCCATAAAGCCACACCCTGTGGATCCCCTCTATAAAGTTCTCTGAGGATATAACGTTCTACAAAACCACACTCTGTGCCTCGCCTATATTCTGTGCAGTATCATGCATGATTTATGGAGTCTTAATATTTAAAATAGAATGTGCCTTTCGTGGCACATCATTACAAAAACATGTATAAAACATGGAATGAGAAATACACACTCTTTAGACAAAAATAACCAGTCAAATAAACAAAACATTAAATGATGTCTTGTTTAATACCTGAATGTTAAGTAATTAAATGACTAGATAATAACATAATTTTGATATGAAAAGAAAATAATAAACTGAATCATTCAAATATTTGAAAAGACAGAAATAAAAATAAACTAATCAGTAAATAAATGAATCTGGCAACATTATGTCCCAGAAAAATGTGTTACATAAAGATCTCTCTCTCTCTCTCTCTCTCTCTCTCTCTCTCTCTCTCTGTCACGCACACACACACACACATACACACATTCCAAGACAAATAAGGAAAATAAAAAACATTTTGTTTTAACAGCAGCAAATGTACCAACAATAGTCCAATCAAACAGCTGCTGTCCCTTTGGAGGTGGAAATGGCAAAACTGGAAAGGATCACACAGCAAAAGGTGACCATCCCAGTAAATAGAAAATGAAGAAAACTGGTTAAATGTGATTTCCTCTGAATGAATAACAAAACAGTACGTAAAGACCATGCTCACTAAAACTACTTTTGAATAACAAAAAGTTTACATTCAACTGATTAGTTCAGGTGTCAACAAACAAGTTATAACAATTAAAGCAAACTTGTCCACTGCAGTTGTCAATGTCATTAATAATTGGCTTCTTCAAACTGTGAGATGTTCCATCTTCACTGGCTGCTGTCTGACCACAATTACTAAACAGGAAAGATATTGTGAAGGCATCAAACATTAAGACACCCCCCCCCCCCACCACATCCTCCCTGACCTGTTCCTAACTCACCAAAACAGCAGGATCTGCAGGTTTTTACAGTCTCCATAAAGTCCCACTAGCCTCATAAAGAGTAAAGCACAAAAGCAAATGCCTTGTGCCAACTAACTTCAACAGCAGTAACAACTCAAAAAAGGTGTGACTTTACTACTGGCTTATTTTCTTCATGGCTGGAAGCTTCAGACTGTTTGTACCCCCCCCCCCAGTTCATATAGTTATTTTACATTTGCATCCATCTGCCCCCACCCCCACCCTAAGGCATAGCATTTTAACAACTGGTATTATAATAGTAACTGGTTTTCATCATGATTGTTACCATTCTACTGAATCATTCTACTGCACATGCAAACATCATGAAAACAAATGACACTCTTCATGCACTCTCAAATTACACACATAGTCAACTAGTCACATCAGTCACAGCATTCTTACTCCACAATCTCAGCAACCCCACTATTTCCCCGAGTAGGTAAACATGAGCCAGTGTGATTACTGCACATCTCTCTTTCACACTTTGGTGCACTGGTGCATGCTGGTCAGAATCTCATTTGTTACTTGTAGGTACTTGATCACCTTGGTGTGCTACCTTCATGATTCAGCGTCTCTATCACCAGTTTTCCTTCACCATACAACTGACCAATCAGCACCTGAAAGTGGAGAAGAAGAAAAAATAGCCAAATTAAAACACAAACCCTCATCCCATTTCAGTTGTTGCCAGCTCATGCATGTGGAAATGTGGCTATTATGCACACCCCAGTCACTGCACTGCCCTGGTCTTCACATTCAATCAAAGGAACTGCCCACCCAATTTACGCAGCAAAAAGGGAAGAAAAATATCATCTGATACAGCAAGTATAAGGTACACAGTTGAAATAGGATGGAACATGACATTCATCAGAGGCAAACAGCCAAGATGTTTTGCTCCTTAAACATGACAGAACTGGACAAAGTAGAAGCAGCTAAAACTAAGGCTGACATCACCTACAGAACTATATAAGCATCATATGGCATGTGCTTTGATTTTGCATCACACTATTCTAGACACAATTTGGCTCAATCTTGTTTTAGAACACTAGCAGTCTTTGTTTCAGACAATTTGGCTATGAAGTATTCTTTGTTCCTTTTGTTCGCCTTGGAAGACTAGGCTGGGAGACCAGTAACAGCGATGAACTTGGCCATCCTTTGCTCTGGTCCTGTATGACTTGCTCTGCAGTGTCGGTGCCTCTGTCCACCAGTCCTACCTCAGCTGCAGATGGTTTTGGTAGACCTGCAGGACATGTTCTGCTGATTGTTCCTCTTCACCACAAGAGCACAGGAGGGTGGTTGGTGCAGTCCATAATTTCTTGTGCTGGTCCAGCATGAAGTGGCCTGTTTGCTGCTGAATAATGATCAGTGCTCTCTTCATGTCAGCAAGTGGCAGTCATCTGTCTGTAGTGAAATTATGTTGCAGGCCTTGATGAGTGTCTTCATTTCTAAAAAAATTAGACATTGTCATCATCCCAGCCTTCCACAGCACCTTGCTTTGCCAGTTTCTCAGCAGCTTCACTGCCTGGGATACCACAGTGGGAAAGAACTCATTGTAGCACAGTGCACCTGCATTTTCTGATATGCAGAAGGGCCTCTTGGAGTTGGCAAGCATTAATTCCAAACCCCTTTGCATGATCAAAGGAACGGTCAGCTCAATCAATTAATGATCAAAAAACACACTTAGCTATCACTGTAGTATCAGAAAAAGAACATTTTAATAATCATGAGATTTCTATTTTCATTACATTAGTTTTTGTTCAGAGGTATGCACATCAGGCTATAGTCAGGTAAGGCATACAACTGTAATATAAAAACTGAAAGAAAAAGCACTTCTTTATAATAACAAAATTATGATAATCTTTTGCCTTTCAAAAGAATGAGATACCATGGGACATACTGTGATAACATACATGTGATACAGCTTCTGAGAGATGGGGTGGAATAAATATATATGGGCTTTTCTAAGCAGGTAAATACCATCTTGAAGTTGAACTAAACTGGATGCTCCCCAACAGACACAGCAGTTCAAACAAATAAAGCGTAAACACATTTAAACCACTGTATTTGTTCCATTTGGCTGAATCCAGTTTAGTACCATCTCACATTTAGCAACAACATTACATTTAACAGTGCCCTCAGCTAAAGTTTCACAACACTTGCCTCACAACTTGGTCTTCTAGTTTTAACCCACCTGGTTAGCCATCAACAGTTTAAAATGCTCACTAGAGTTTGACCACAAAAACATTTTTTTTTTCACTTGGCCCATTCAGCTGGCCCATTGAGCTAAAGTATTTCAAGAAAAATACTTGAGTAGGGTTTACCTCATTGCTGATTAAAATTTAAAACCAAACATCAGCAACACTCATCAGCCATCCATTCACGGAATAAATGTTCTGACATATACTGTGTGAGTTAAATTTAAACATGGCCTGGATGACATGACATTGACAGAAAGCATTTACCTGTCTCTGCATCATCTTCAAGTTTTCCTCTGCTTCCTGGATCAGCTGCTGAATTCTGGCAGCATCACAGACCTCTTTGTTGCTCCGAAATCCATCTTGTGTCCTGCGTACAGCATACCTCCTGCACAATGCATGCACAATAATAACTACTTCTGTCTACAGTCTTACCATGCTTGTTAAATGATCTGTTGTTGTTTTTCAGTTACTTCTATATATTCTAATACTTATATTATTTATTGAGGGGTCATGTTGCTAGGGAAATTCTCCAAACATATTTCATTTTCCTAACATGTAATGCATTTTTGGTGCAACTATAATTATATATCATCAGATTTGACATGGTTCCTTCATACTTCTGTGTTTGACCACATCACAACTGCATGTTTAAAAATTGTTTTATATACAAATAATAATATAGCACTTGTTGAGCACCTCATCTCGAGATGAGCCCTAAGTACTTCACAATGGCAACTATAGCGCTATTCTCTGTGTCTGCACTCTAGTCGTACGTGACTCTGAATGAATGACTGTAGCTTTACACTGTGTGCTTTGAATATCCACAGAAGTGGTTACAGCACTGTTTGGTTGTTACAAGGCCGGTGCCACGTGAAATGGCTGCCATTTCGGTGCATGTTCTGTCGGTGTACACCATACAGCTATGCACCAGTTTACAGTGTCACTTTATTTGAAGCCACATACACATAGGATGTATGTGTTGCTAGCTGTAACTGTTTAGGAAAGCAAATTGTTTTTCTTATAGATGCCAGTATAACAGTTTTTCTTATAGATATATGTCAGCTGATCATTATTTTTAGTACTGGTGCAAAATATTATTAGTAGCATGACCAGGTCACATGACTTTGCACTTTGGGGGCTTGTTTTAGCTGCTTGAGTGACTGACACAGCCCAGAACCCTCTGTTCAAATCCAAAGGCAAACACATCCAAACATGTGTGCAGATAGCATTACTTTTTTAGAGCATTCAGAAAAGGTATTCACCATACAGTTATACCTTGAGTGATGACAAAGTTCAAGACTGACAAACCAGCACACACAGTTGCAAACTATTTCTCTTTCTAGTCTCAGTTAAGCTGGTGCCAGACAGATTTCCTGTTAAGTGTTATTATCAACTTATCACTCATACTGGGTCATGCCAGTATAACAGTGGACCCAGTGTGTGACAGCTTTTTCCAGTCAGTCACCTTATCTTGGTACGCTGCGTTTCCCTTTCCATGTTAGCTTACATTCATGAGCATAGGCCTACACTAAAGCAACAGAACAGATACAGAACACACCAAGTGACTCCTCACTTCCACCACACACCAATCATGCCATCTTTTTTTTTTCTTTTTTTTTTACATAGTAAACTGATCACAGATTTTTTTTGTAAAGAGTGTGTATGTGTGTGTGTGTGTGTGCCTGATGGGGGTAAATGTGCATTTCATATAATATATGGGCCATTCACAACAGTTAACATTGTTCCTTGTGTTTCATCATATAGGTGAGTACAGTTCCCTTGATCCGTTCTATTTAGTTAACCTGATCATCAAGGAACAGCTGTTGGTTTTTATTGTAGTAAACTGCTTCCACAATGATGACTGGAAAAAAATTGCTTTGTGTGTGGCCCCCCCCCCCCCCCCCCCTCCCGCCACCTCTCTCTCTCCACACACACACACACATACACACACACCCCCCACTAGATACAGCAAAAGAGAGCTTATGTGTCATGTGCCTGTGGCAGAAAAGAAACCAGCAACAAGACAATCACTGAATCAGGGTTTTGACACACCATCATATGCTGGGTAATGGTTGACCCAGTATAAGATGACCACTGTGGTCTCATAATTATCAGCACTGTGCCAGCATATGATGACTTACTAGGCACGCCAGTATTTGATCTTATATTGATATATATACACCGATATATGTTGGGCCATTTTAAATATTGGTTCATAACATATATTACGCAGGTTACTAACTAAACTCATGATAGCAGAGCTAATAAAATGACCCCAAAACTGCCCCAACACACACGCACACACCTAGTATCAATTGTCACACCTGCGTGACAAGACATTGCTATGTGCAACTCATATGTGCTGTGATACGGACATGACAGCTGTATTGCAAAGTGAGCTGTCATGGAAGAGTGCACATTACAACAAACACTTGGAGTGGTAAGAGCAACCTGTACATTGGGTCATAACAAAAACCCTCAAAGCTATTTTGCTCCAGACAACGGTTTGGAACAAAAAGAAAAAAGCCTGTAAAGCATAGGCTTAAATGGGTTGGTAAGATCGTATCAGTGATAACACTATTACACCCTGAAATGCATAATACCGATGGGTGCTATGGTGCTGACCTGTACACTAAAAACAACATGTTACTGTTAGTGTTATTCCACATTTTATACACACTGGCACAAACGCTAAGCACACTAAAACATATGCCCTGAACAGCACACACACACACACACACACACACACACACACACACGCATGCCACACACACACACACACACACACACACACACACACACACACACACACACACACACTCACTTATTCTTATCAGAGTGCTCAGGGCGTTGATGAGCGCATGATATATGTACATTATTATTTTTATTATTTATAAATATAAACTACTTCATATTGCAGAACACACACACACACACACTTTTTCTTATAAACTACTTCACATTGCAGAGCACAATTCCATAAAACTAAAAGGAAGTGAACAGTCCAAATGTTGTGCCCCGGCCACATCTGTCGTCTGCTCGAGCATGGCAAAAAGCACACGATTATGAAACGCGTGAAGCAAAATCCGACACTAACAGAGCATGAAAATCTAAACGAATGTTCGGGCAACTGAAAAATAAATGCCAAATGTACCGAAAATTATAATCAGAGAACTTGTTCCCTTCCTGAAGCATCTTCTTGTAGAGAGACAGCACGTAACGCCGGGTGGCAGACATTCTCCTTGATTTACTGACAGCACGCTTTCGTTTTTGGCTGTCGTACTTTTTCGTAAAAGCGTTACTTTTTCCACATCTTATTACAAGAAATATACAGAATACGCAATATATTGCACGAAAGAATATTACCGTCGCAAATTGATACCACTGTATGTTTCTTCTTCTGCGATCTAGGAGTCAGAATTTGGCCGGCAAATTCAAACTTTACGACATCGAATTCATCTGCGAAAGCAATAATGGCTGCGCCCTTGAAAACAGTGGTGAGAAGTGTGCACGGCTGAAGATTTCCAGGGATCTTGATTTGAACTTTACCAAGTCAGTCTGTGGGTGATTGATGCGTTTTGACGATTGTCCATCCGCCCAACATGGCCATAAGGTTTTTTCAATTTTATTTTTCTTAATTATTCTTGTTGCCATGAACCGATGCTGGTCATGGTTGCAGTACTTACCTTAGGCTACAAAATAAAAATGTTTCCATTGCACTGTCACTAGTGTCAGTGTCACTGTATTGCGTCATGGCTCCACAGCAGCACAAGGGGGGGTGGGGGGGGGGGGGGGAGGTCACTCTTATCCAATATCTGGTTGTTGTTCTAAAGGGAGTATTGCTGAAGAAAAAATGCCTTTTGGAGGCAATTTTGTCTTACTTTGATTTTCATCTTAAATGCGTGGTCAGTTTTTCTCCAGTGATGCCCTTAAACAAGTTAAAGGGCCCCTGGACACTGATATTAAATCGTAAATATCACATACATTGTACTATATAAATAAAGTTTAACATACACGCTGTTCGTTTAATTCATTGCTATTTTCCTGAGGTACGTAAACTAAAACTAAAGGCATTGATTTGAATGAAAACAAACACAACGCTATGAGCAGCTGCATAGTCTGCAGCTGAAAATCCTGGGTTTCGGTCACATGATCTCCGTGATGTCAAGACAAGACAACTGACCCGCATGGCTCAGTAATGACTTGAACAAAATTGAATCGAAAGTAGTCTTGAAAATTTTAAGCATGCTGAGCAAGTGTGCTGCAGTTGGTTGCGGTGAAAAGTTGACAAAGGAGTTTTCTTTCCATGCTTTTCCTTTTAAAAATGAAGCCAGAAAATTATAGTGGCAGTGGGACCTAGCTACAAAGAAGTGCAAACCAAAACACCATGATGTGCTCTGCTCAAAGCATTTCAAAAAAAATGCTTCACAGATCGCACACTGCTGACAGCTGAGCATTCAGTTTGGGCTCAAATACATGTCTGTACATGTATACTAACATAGCGGTGTCCACAGGGTAACCAACTTTGAAAAAATTCCAGTTCGAATCTCCAAGGATGAAGCTCCGACGCCATTGCCAGTAGTTGGGCCTTTGTTTATTTCCCACTTGTTATTTCATCTTTCTCGAGCCTTGTTAGGTGCGTGGTGTTTCATTCTTTTTCATTGGGTTTAGCTTTCACAACAGGCTAGACCTCATCAGGGATCCTGCCTTTTACTGGGTGTTTTATTTTATTTTCCAAATTTATCCATGTTTGTTTCATCAAATGTAAAGATGAACAAGTTTTGTTCATTCTAGTTTAATAGACTAGCGATTTCGTGGCCTCCATGGATTAGGGTTTGGGGTTGGGCAAGTGACCGGATTTTTACCTTTGAACTAATATGGTGCTTACTCTCTTTATTCTGTTGTATTGTGTATCTCTTTAGATTTAGAAAACAAACAATCCAACAAAGCAAACATCAAACACATTGAGGATGTATATATATATATATTTATATATATATATATATATATATATATATATATGACTTAGTGCCAAAAGGTGCGCAAATGGGGGGTCCGATTTTTGACTGTCAATAAAATCTGTTTCAAACACTTTGTCTTGTTGTTGCTTTGTGTGTGCGTTCATAACTGGTCAGTATTAGATTAAACAAGCAAAAGGAAAAAAATAAAGTTTTTGTGCTTTTGCACTACTTCCGGTCAGCCATGTTATACATCTGGGTCATTTGCTTTTAGCACATGGCCGCATGGAAGAGACGTTCTGATATGCGAAAGGTGTGTGGTAATATTTTTGAAGACCGTAACGTTCAACTTAATTTAAACATTCATCAGAGATTTAGTCGAATCTTCCGGTTATACGATGATATTTATATTGGTATATGCCGAATCTTTTAAAAGTATCATAATGTGAGTTTTTGTTGCTGTCTATCTAAAGTTTGTTCAGATGCTTTCGAAAATTTGTTTTCACCGAGTTTCTTACAACACGAGTGCGTGTTGAAATCGTTATGTGCGATAGCAGATTGGTTATAAACAGTATATTCCAGAGTTCTAAAAATGTAAGGTGCCGATCTTAATAGCATTATTCTTTGGCTGTGATTTTTTTTAGTAATATTTATTAAGATTTTTTCTGTTCATTATTATTAATTCTTTCACTTTGAAGTTAACTGTTCAACTATTTTTGTCCTAGGCACCCAAGTCAGCATGACCAAGAAATGCATGGATGACAGGTTGCGTGTGTGTTTTCCTGTGACACCCAAAAGCAGCAAAAGTTGCACTCACTCTTACTTGCTCCGTACAAAACACTTACTTGTTTGTTAAATAATAAGTATTATTTATTTTGTTATGAAAAACAAAGTACCATGTTGTCTCATTAACATTATGTTATCCACTACAACAAAATTAATGCAGCAAAAACCTGTTCACATGGAAATAGTTATGTGTCTTATACTTACATATTACAGTAATAAAAAGTTACTGATTTATCATTTTCATCAAGAAACAAACAGCATTGTACATCTTGTTGAAATAGTAATGTACGACATATTTCTTACATCATTTGCTGTTTATGTCAAGAAAGCTTAAATTTGAGAGAAAAAATCATCAAATCTTCATTGTCACATATTGTTCTATTAAAGAATAACTGTTTATGTTTCAAAATGTGTTGCTTTTTATTCATTTAAAAATGTTCAAGATTGGCTGTATGTTGAATGTTATGTATTGCAACAAACTAGCGTAGCATGCTGTTCTGTGTGACACAGAACAACAACAGTTTACTTGGTAATACTCATGTGGATCATATCTTGTAAGATCAGTTGGGTTTTCACAGTTAACTGCATGATTAGCAGCACAGTGATGTGGGCTTCTTGTAATGTGTAATGTTCAACATCTTGTCACAAATCACACTGAAAGTCAAATTTCTCAGGAACGAAGAGCAGCACTGCCTTCTCCCTTCACTGGTGGATGACTTCACATGTGTTCATTCAAAAAATGCATTACTCACTCACATCCTGTCAACTTTATTTTCTAGTACTTCTGTCCTCTTTTCTTGCACACCTTTTGGCACTAAGTCATATATATATATATATATATATATATATATATATATATATATATATATATATATATATATATATGTGTGTGTTAGTTTATTATCAATTTAACAGTTTAGTGCATTGTATCACCATCTTTTGTTGCAATCTAAGCAATCTTATTTACAGTAATATTAATAATGATCAAAAAGTTCTTGCAGATAGGATTGATTAATCTGACAATGAAATAGATGTAGATCATCAAAACTCAGAGCTGCTTTATTTGATCTCTGTACCTTCCTCACCCCTTGAAGCCTTGGCAGTGGCAACTGGCACAGTTTCAGATTTGTCACTTTTGATCAGTCATCAAGGCATGTAAATTGTAATATATACTATATATTTATATATTTGTTGAAGGCAAGTTACTAAAGTAAGAATTAAGATTGCGAGAATGCTTTGACCTGTTTCAGGCTGAAACCTGTGTCATGGCTGTGCAGGAGAGGTTTGCTGTCACACCGATGGATATCCAGTCAGACCTCGGGAAAAACCAACCCAGCCAGGACAGTGCTGGGTGAGACTGTATTGGTGGACAATGTCACCTACCAGACAGATCACCTGACTAACATCAGCCCCAGTATTTTGACAAAGGTCAGAGATTTTCTATTTTCATCAATCTTCCCATGTCAGTGCCTGCAAGCAAAACAAGGAAACTCTCTCTCTCTCTCTCTCTCTCTCTCCTCTCTCTCTCTCTCTCTCTCTCTCTCTCTCTCTCTCTCTCTCCCCTTGCTGTTGTTTGCCCTCTAAAAATAAGAGTATAAAAAATGGACACCCTTCCGAATTTTTTAAATTACAAGACATGGGTGAGTCCACCCGCTAGAATGTGAAAAATAGGAAACCCTGGTGAGTGTATTGATCACTATCATCACTGTTCAGTATTGCTAATGTAAGTATCTTTTTCATTTCTCATTTATGTATAATGTAACAATTAATATGATGTCAAAATGAGTAAAGTGCAGCATTTGACATGATTGCAACTCATGTTCCCAATCAGGATTCAGGAACAGGATTATTTTGGTGAGCTTTAGTTTTTTGAGATTTCAACACTGACTTTATGGGCCTTTGCGGAAAGCGAATATATATGATTAGTGCCAAAAGATGCGCAAATGGGGGGTCCGATTTTTGACTGTCAATAAAATCCGTTTCAAACACTTTGCCTTGTTGTTGCTTTGTGTGTGCGTTCATAATTGGTCAGTATCACAGTGGAAACAATATGAGCTCCAAATCTGGAGCAACTGGAGAAATATAATTTTTTTAAAGTAAAAAGCGCCACGAAATTCGACCCCTGAAAACAGACACGCTCACGGTGAGTGCTTTCGATGCTTTCATTCACATACATGACGAATCAAAACATTACCCCAGTCACCGATTTGCACAGAGGAGATATCGCTTTACACAGTGCATATAAAATCGATTATCACTAAGTTTTGTTTTTGGAGTTAGAGGCTCCAGTTAGAGGGATATTTTATCCCTCGGTAGAACTCAAACGTTATGTGTGTTGAAATGTTTCATGACCAGCATCCGCAGACAATCTAGTGAAGAACGGACTTTCTCTTTCATCAAAACTTTACTCCAGTCACTGTGGTATGTCACTGCATCAGGCACCAATGTTTTATTTACTGCCAAATGTCTGGGTAGTTTTTAAAATATATTTTGCCATTCTTCATAAAATTGTTGCAATAAATAACGTTCAACAACGTATTAGATTAAACAAGCAAAAATAAAAAAATAAAGTTTTCGCGCTTTTGCACTACTTCTGGCCAGCCATGTTACACATCCGGGTCATTTGCTTTTAGCACATGGCCACATGGAAGAGACGTTCTGATAAGCGAAAGGTTTGTGGTAATATTTTTGAAGACCGTAACATTCAACTTAATTTAAACGTTCATTGGAGATTTAGTCGAATCTTCCGGTTATACGATGATATTTATATTGGTATATATGCCGAATCTTTTAAAAATATCAGAATGTTTGCATACAGAGTGAGTTTTTGTTGCTGTCGATCTAAAGTTTGTTTAGATGCTTTCGAAAATTTGTTTTCACCGAGTTTCTTACAACATGAGTGCGTGTTGAAATCATAATGTGCGACAGCAGATTGGTTATAAACAGTATATTCTGATCGTACTCTTTACATTTTTTGCTTGCGCTTAACGCAGTTCGTTTTGTTTACAAACTACGTCTTCAAACAAATCATCATATATGGTAGACAATTCAAATTTACGCAGGTTAAAGTTGTCAAGTTAGATGTTGAACATTATGATTACAACACGAGCTGTGGAAATAATAACGTTCGACATAATTATAGTGACCATGCCTGTCTGCCTTCCAGAGTTCTAAAAATGTAAGGTGCCAATCTTAATAGCATTATTCTTTGGCTGTGATTTTTTAGTAATATTTATTACGATTTTTCTATTTATTATTATTAATTCTTTCACTTTTATAGTTTTAAGTTAACTGTTCAATTATTTTTGTCCTAAGCACCGGAGTCAACATGACCAAGAAATGCATGGATGCGTGTGTGTTTTCCTGTGACACCCAAAAGCAGCAAAAGTTGCACTCACTCTTACTTGCTCCATTTTCTCTTACAAAACACTTGTTTGTTAAATAATAAGTATTATTTATTTTGTTATGAAAAACAAAGTTGTCTCATTAACATTATGTTATCCACTACAACAAAATTAATGCAGCAAAACTGTTCACATGGAAATAGTTATGTGTCTTTATACTTTACAGTAAAAAAAGTTACTGATTTATCATTTTCATCAAGAAACAAACAGCATTGTACGTCTTGTTGAAATAGTAATGTACGACATATTTCTTACATCATTTGCTGTTATATCAAGAAAGCTTAAATTTGAGAACAAAAAATCATCAAATCTTCCTTGTCACATATTGTTCTAATAAAGAATAACTGTTTATGTTTCAAAATGTGTTGCTTTTTATTCATTTAAAATGTTCAAGATTGGCTGTATGTTGAATGTTATGTATTGCAATAAACTATGCATAGCATGCTGTTCTGTGTGACACAGAACAACAACAGTTCACTTGGTAATACTCATGTGGATCACATCTTGTAAGATCAGTTGGGTTTTCACAGTTAACTGCATGATTATCAGCACAGTGATGTGGGCTTCTTGTAATGTGTAATGTTCAACATCTTGTCACAAATCACACTGAAAGTCAAATTTCTTAGGAACGAAGAGCAGCACTGCCTTCTCCCTTCTCTGGTGGATGACTTTACATGTGTTCATTCAAAAAATTCATTACTCACTCACATCCTGTCAACTTTATTTTCTAGTACCTCTGTCCTCTTTTCTTGCACACCTTTTGGCACTAAGTCATATGATCAGTACATATGATGATGTCATGACATGCACAAGATTAAATAAATTGCTGAGTTCTACCAGAATATATTGCTAATGCTATCAGTATCACTTGTATCAGACAGTTATATTTTATTTTGGTGCCCTCAACACAGAAATTGGAGTAGACCTGTAATCACTGTGTGACTGCACTACTAGTACTACTATGTTGATGAGTCCCTTTGGTCAGTGAAAAGGCAAATCACCAGTGCAATAAACAGTACCAATATCAGTAATATACAAACATACATGGCACCAGACTTGACATGTATACTCCCAGTAAACATGCTGGATTCAATCCGGAAGCGTTTTGGTTACGGCCAGTTATGGCCAGTGTGCATCCAGAATTGGGCCAGATAGTATGTGCAGCTCTGTTTTTCCAAAGAAGGCATGGATCATATTGTGCAAAACCAACCTGGATCTGATCTGGATGGCCTGGTCAAGGTTTGGCCAAACATATCTGGTCTGGAAGCAAGCTGGTGTGCAGGAATCATCTGGCCCGGTTTCTGGCAGGACGCAACTGGCCCGCTAAGTATCTGACTTTTGGACTCAGTTCCGTTCATCCGCAGACAACCCAGATAATATTGTGCAAAACCAGCCATGATCCAATTTAGTTCTGGCTGATTGTGTCAGGTTTTGGTCAAATGGATCAGATCTGGAAGCAAGCTGGTGTGCAAGAATCACCCGGCCCGCTTCTGGCCAATGCTTCCCGCCTGATCTGGACTGGATGTGAATCGGATCCTGCATGTTTACATAGTAATACTCATTTAGGCAATCATTATGATACTTTATAAGCATTTGCATGGGGCAAATATGCTGCATGTGATGAGCATAAGCAAGCTGGCTCAACCAGCATACACATTGTAGCAGTGAGTTATTCAGTTAACAAATCTACAAAATTGGTGTTGTGTCAGTGTTGGAAAAAAAAGTTCTTACCCATGCAAGTATCAAAATTCAAATGTAACGATATGTTCAAATTTTGTTAGTAGAAATCAATGTGTAAAAACTTCATTCTGTGCTCCATTTTCACAGTACAGCAAAAGGGCACCACTTCCATTAACCTCTTTGTTTAACTGTGACTGTGAACAATATTATGTGAATGTGAGTGTCATGGACCACAAGGCAGGCAGAGGTAGGATGGAGAATCCCTAAAATGAACTGGTGAAGTCACTGCTGGACTCTGTTTTTAGCAACCTTGGTATTGATGTTCACTCTAATTTATCTTCTTCTGTTCACACCAGCTGGGTCAAAATCTGCACAGAACTGAGCATCACCCACTGTACCTCATACGCAAGCGAATTGAAAACTTCTTCTACCACCACTATGTCAATCGACGTGGCAACCCCATATTCTCTGTCTATGACTCGCTCAGCCCGGTTGTGACGCTGGAACAGAACTTTGACAGCCTTCTTGTGCCAGAGGATCATGTCAGCCGATTGCCATCAGAAAGCTACTACATCAACTCATCATATATGCTGCGAGCACACACATCAGCACACCAGAGCGAGCTGCTGCGTTCAGGACTTGATGCGTTTTTGGTGGTGGGGGATGTGTACCGACGAGATGAGATTGACGCAACACACTACCCAGCATTCCACCAGGTGGAAGGCGTGCGGCTGTTCACCCAGCATGAGGTAACTTGTTAACCATTTCAGAGCTACAGCCAGGTGTTCAACCAGCATTCAGTACAATAGGTTTAATCCTCTGTGGGTGTCACAAACAGGTGTTCAGTCAGCTTGAGGTACATCAGGTTCCATCCACTTTGTTTTTTTGTTTTTTTTTATCTGTTGAATAGACCATTACCAAGGTTGGTTTTTTTTTTAAATATCACATAATTATTACTAATATTAGAAGTGATAATTGAGTGAGTCAGACTCACCTCTTTTAATATTGGTGATCGTTGCTTTATCTGAATGCACCAGCTACAGTATTTTAGTTAAGCTATTTTGTGTGCCAGTCATTTTCTCAAACTGTGGTATTGTTAGTGGTGATGGTTGGTGGTATTAGGGTGGGAGGCAGGGGGTAGGACTGTGTAGATGTCTTTTGCTTTTTTATTTTTTTGGTTCACAACTCTGCTCTTATGCTTGCTGTGTTAGCAGCTGTTTCAGAAAGTCAGAGACACTTCAGGACTGGGGCTCTTTGAAGAGGGTGGGAAGCGCACAGAAGACAAACAGGAGACGCACAGCATGGAAACCTCGAAACTGCTGGAACACAACCTAAAAGTTACACTCATGAACCTTGCACAGCACCTTTTTGGACGAGGTAGTGGAAAGCCATCAAAAACAATTGTCTGTCCATTGGTTTGGAGACCTGAAATTTATGAATGACTATAAACCAAGCATCTTTGAGCATTTCTTTTTTTAATTTGTTTCCTTTCTCTGTGATTGTTCTCTTATTCCCAGAGCTTGTCTTTTGTTTGCATAAATGTATGTCTCACTCTGCCATGGCAAAAGCTCTTTACATGATTCGTGTTTTCTTTAGTGTTGGTCAAACAAGATATTTTTCACTTCAAATTTGCAAGATGTAAGTCTACAGGGGCTTCACCCGACCAGATTGTATTTAGTGACATTGTACAGATGTCAGTTATTACAGCACCACCAAAAATGTAATTCAAACAGTTCTGTATTATTCTCATAAAGATATTGTCAACAATTGACATGATGGAGCCTTAAACTTCTTTACAGTTCTAATCAAGTCACAGGAGCACATGCATATTTGATGTAAGGAAATCAGTAGTAGAAAAAAATGAAACATTTTGATAATATTTAGTATCCACTCTTGAAATGGTGTGCAATCGGACGACAGCTTTAATTTCTTGCTGGGATGAATAAAGTATATTGTTATTGTTATTATTGTTATCGTTAATCCTTTTGTGTGTGTTTTACCAAGCAGATTAATTATTGATCATCAAGTGTGAGGTACATGAAAGTGTCCACATGTCACTGACAGTCAGCTGGTATATTGACAGAGCTGGAGGCCCGGTGGGTGGACCAGTACTTCCCCTTCACTCACCCCTCGTGGGAGCTGGAGGTGCAGCACCAGGGGGAGTGGCTGGAGGTGCTGGGCTGCGGCATCATTGAGCAGGACATCCTACGCTCCGGTAATGATGGGTTCTTTTTTTCATCTGCCTGTCTTTCCTGGCTCTCTCGCACTCACAGTTGACCGCAATAACTGGAAGTACCTTTGAAGTGGACCCAAAGCTCTGTTTTTAGTGGGGAATGAGTGGACGTTGGTGTTGATTCTTCTTTCGAGGGAAGGTGATGAGGGGAAGAAAGTGTGAGGTAGTGGCTGCAGACATCCAAAGTGGCAAGGCATCCAGCTTCTGGTGGTGGATGGGGGAAGTTTTAAAATGAAAGTAGGCTCTTTAAAAAAAAAGGTTTATTCAGTTGGTGGGTGCAAATGACCAGAGCAGGTGAGCCACTTGGAGTGGTTATATTTGATTCATTGGGTAACTTTTGAATGGTTTGATATATTATGTCAAAGATGTTTGTGTCAGTATACAAATGACAGTATTGGCTGGTCATTTAGAATATATTTGTATAGGTCACCCTTGACATGACATTCCCTTTTTATAATTTTTCATTGGTATTGATAAATTAGACTGAATGGTTAATAATACCAGCATGTCCTAGCTTTCCGTGCTCTTTTAACACAGGTAATATTTAAGGGACTAACTCTTCAAAAATGTGTGTTTAATGTTTGTGTATGTATGTTTTGTTTTATGTTTGTGTATGGATTGGTTTGTGGACTGACTTGAGAAAGGGTTTACATAATGTATATGTATGAGAGGTTTTAAAGTCTGAGTTGGATTTCCTGAGGTGACCCTTTGCAGTTGACAGGACATTAACATCCAATTACTGACTTACTAACTCTTGACATGAATCATGATTAAGCATGGTCAAAGGCTATTGTTAGGTTAATGCTGCCAAGGAGTGGAGAATGTGGCCATCTGTTTGGAAGCTGTTTTTGTCTGTTAGCGGGTACAGGTGACAAGGTTGGCTGGGCATTTGGTCTGGGGCTGGAGAGACTGGCTATGAAACTTTATTCCATCCCTGACATCCGCCTCTTCTGGAGCAAGGACTCAGGCTTCCTTTCCCAGTTCAAAGACTGTGATGTCAATGACAACATTACCTATAAGGTAGGCATCAGTACTCAACTGAAAAGTATTTGTACCCTGTGTTGTTATATCAATATGTTGTCAAAAATTGATCATATGCATTTAACAGTTCAGTTTACACAGTAGGGTAGAGTGATCCTGTGTATGTATATATATATCTGTTTACTTCACTCTGAGATTTGACTTCCACATGCATGTCATGTTTGGGAGATGGTCAGTAAAGAGGTGTTTTGTCAAGTTGATATATATCCCAGGGCCTCAGCTGTGGCATGTTTATCTGCTAATGTGGATGCAAATGTCTGCATTTCTTTCCATCATACAATGATAGCACATCCAACAAAGTATGATTGTCAGATCAAATTATGGAAAATCACACTGGTGCTACAGGCAGAGTTTGTCATTTCACAGTAGGGAATATCGCACTGGTACTATAGAGTTTTATTGTCAGATCACAGTAGGGAACATCGCACTGGTGCTACAGGCAGAGTTTTATTGTCAGACCACAATTGAAAATATCGCACTGATACCACAGGCAGTTTTGTCAGATCACAGTAGGGAATATCACACTGGTACTACAGAGTTTTATTGTCAGACCACAATAGAAAATATCACACTGGTGCTACAGGCAGAGTTTTATTGTCAGATCACAGTAGGGAATATCGCACTGGTACTATATAAGTTTATTTTCAGATCACAATAGAAAATATCACATTGGTGCTGCAGGCAACAGTTTGATAGTCAGATCACAGTAGGGAATATTGCACTGGTGCTACAGAGTTTGATTGTCAGATCACAATAGAAAATATCACACTGATGCTACACACATATTTTGATTGTCTGAACACAGTAGGGAATATCACACTGATGCTACAGAGTTTGATTGTCAGATCACAACAGAAAATATCACACTGGTACTACAGACATATTTTGATTGTCAAATCATGGTAGGGAATATCATGCTGGTGCTACAGACATAGTTTGAGGGCAAGATTACAGTAGAGACTATTACGCTGGTGCTACAAGCATAGTTTGATGGTTAGGGTTAGGTCACAGTAGGGGATATTACACCAGTGTTATAGACAGATCTTTTTGGTAGAGATCACAGTAAAGAATATCACACTGGTGCTACATAGTTTGATTGTCAGATCACTGCAGTGAAATGTCAACACAAACAAAGTTTGATTGTCAGCTCACTTGATTGAAATGTTGGTCTGTCACTACAGACTGGGGGACAAAACTAAGGTAGTGCATGCAAAGGAGTGTTCAGTGGCTGTCTTCAGTTTTAGTAAGCCTGGACTTGCATTACAGAAGGATTTTTAGACTGGTATACTTGTGTACATGTTAAAAACATCTTGATCTGCATCACAAAATACAAACTCTAGTGTCTTCATGCTTTCTTTTGCAGCCTGTCAGTGTCTACCCACAGTGCATTAATGATATATCCTTCTGGCTTCCATCGTCGGCAACCATGGTCTATTCACCCAATGATTTCTACGACATTGTGCGCAATGTGGGCGGGGATCTGGTGGAGCAAGTGTTCTTGGTGGATGAATTTGTGCACCCTAAGAACCAGCGCACAAGTCACTGCTACCGCATTGTGTACCGACACATGGGGCGCACGCTGACGCAGAGTGAGGCAAATGCCATTCACAGTCAGATTGAGGAGCAGGTGGTCAAGCTGCTGGGCGCAGAGATTCGATGATGGACTCATGGAGTCAGTGAGTGGAGTGTGACTGAAGCTTTAACTGTCTTTCTTTTCCCTTTCCTGCCTGTGACAAGAAAAAAGGGGATTTTCCTTGTAATTTTTTTTCTTTTTTTTCTTTTCATGACAGTGTTATTCATTGAGCAAACATGACGGGGCTCCATATGGAGTGCATCTCTTGCTTGGGTATCCCCCTTGAGAAGTTTGTTTCACTTCATTCCACTGGGACACAGGATATATAGATGCCAGGTTCGTTTGTTGTTTTTTGTTGGTTGGTTGTTTTGGGTGGAGGGGGAGGTAATTGACATGAAATATGTGAGTGTGTCTGGCTCACTTTTTTTCTTTTTTTCTCTTTTTTTGGCTGTTAAGCCAGCTACAGCAAAATATTTAACTTTACGATTGCATGTGTTTTTTGTTCTTGTTTGTTCCTTTGAACAATGAATGTGAAAAATAGGAATGAATGCATGTGTAAAAAACTTATATATTTAAAGGCCACTTTGATTGCTTTGCATTGATATAGGTAGCATGCTTGACTGTGTGTTCAGTATTAGGTAACAGTCGTTTGATTTTTTCAGGGTGGGGTGTTACTATTGATAAACAGATAATGTTTTACATTTAAATGCTTGCAATGGACATGACTATGCATACCAACTGTGAATGTGATTCAATACATTTTTGAGCAGCTTATTTTTAAATATGGATTGCTATAATGAGAAAAGGTCATCTTTCACATGTATAAGTTTCTATAATTGACCTAATTTGAAAGAAACATGATTGATGGTGTGTGTACAGATATAAAAACAACAACCAATGAATTGCAGTGGAAGATAAGGTGTGCCTGTATGTGCACGCATGCGTATGAATGTGCTTGCGCACAAATTTTGTAAATACCTATGATTCCCGGAGCATATTTTCTGAAACAGTTTGTGATGAGTCACCCAGTTTGACAAAATAAATAAATAAAACTTTTGTTCAGCTGTCGTTATCTTAGCTGTCGTTATCTTAGAAGTTTATCTTGACTTTGTATCACTTTTAGAAATGTCAGAGCAGCCAGCAGGTCATGGAATTGCATTCGTCATCATTTATGCTCACTGGTGTTATCATTGTCATCAACATTTTCATTATGATGATCATTCTAACTGACTTCCCTGGCATATAAAACAACAACTGTCAGTCCAGATTCAGTATTACTATTAGGCTGTGGCCCAGATTTGAGCCTTGCTGTTTTCTCTGACACTGTAAATGCAGTGAATGTCAAACTGTGCATGGTGGTAGCTGATCTGTACCCAACTCCCTTGTGTGTTGATTCTGATCTGGACCCAGTTATAACCCTCATGTGGTGTGTTAGATTGTGCGACTGGATCTAGCCAGTATGAGTGTCCAGGCAGCCAGGGATCAGGCTGGTCAGTGTGTGTCAATCTTTTATAGAATGAGCAACGTCAGCTAAGGTGCGTGTGTGTGTGTGTGTGTCGGCACAGAGCATGGACGATTCCCCACCAGACAGTCCACCACTGGACAATACACCACCGAAAAAATGGTAACCTAGGACAATTTGTTGCCAGTGACCATCGTAGTCATAATATTGTATTCCTTGCACCCCCCCCCCCCCCCAACACCCTCTCTCTCTCTCTCTCTCTCTCTCTCTCTCTCTCTCTCTCTCTCTCTCTCTCTCTCTCTCTCTCTCTCTCTCACACACACACACACACACACACACACACACACACACACACACACACAGGCGCACAGAATGAATGAAACTAGTAGTGGGGGAGGGTAAGGGGGTAAGAAGACAGAATTTGAATTCACTTGTGGTATTGTCTCTATTAGTCTATAGGTGAGTTTTTAACACAGGGTTGAAGGCATGTGACGGATGTCAGAAGGGAGCGAATTCCATTGTTTTGGAGCAACAGCATTGACCAAAGGTTTTGTTATATCATGGGGGTAAGTAACTTGATGCTTTACACCCAGTCAACCAGTACGCTTATATCAGGGTGGAGGAAACGAAGTATCCGTGTGTCTGCAGAAGAACGAAGCTGCCTGGAAGGGATTACACAGTGAAAAGGTTGGATAAACAGGCAGGAGATGAGTCAGAGAAGTTGTGACAGATAATTGACTGTAGTCTATTCTGGCTTGGACCGGTAACCAATGAAGAGCTTGCAGAAGAGGTTGCACATGATGTTTGCGTGCCTTGAAAACCAGTTTTGCCGCAGACTTCTGAACATCTGTAGTTCAGACTTCTGAACATCTGTAGTTCAGACTTCTAGTTCTAGTGAAGGTAACGTGGGTAGCCAGATAGAAGATAATTACAATAGTCTAACCTGGAAAGAGCAAAGGCACAGACGAGAGTAGTTGATGCTTCAGCAGTCAGGTACTGGCGGTTAGAGCTGATGCGTCTGATTTCCAGGTAAGCAGAACGGCAGACAGTTGAAATGTGCTTGTCAAGAGTCATGTTATCTGAAATCGTGAAACCGAGACTGGGGCCACAGGTGGTGAACGGAATGCTGGCAGTGCCAACAGGAAGAGAAGTGGGATGAGCGTCGGGAAAAGTGATCTGAAACAAGAATGACTGTTAGCGTTCTAGAAGAAGATACAAGCACATAAAAGGTTAAAAAGAACGCTATTATGATTTTTAAAAAAATTAATAATAAAAAAAAAAATACCAGACCAAAAGCAGATAAGTATACTTACTACATCTCATTTTTCACCGTTTAACTACTGCTTAGGTGTTGTTTGTATCTTGAAAAAGGGACTTACCCTGAAAATTCGCATGTTGTGTTTTACCATAGTCATTCTTTTCATCCTTTTATGTGTCAGTAAAAATGGTTTTATAATTTATAGTAATAGGAGAGAGCCTCCGTTTTGTCATGCAGTTTCAGTTTGCTTTGCAATTTGTGTTATCCAAGTCTTCACGTCAGAGGTTCATGTCTGCATGGTGAAGACGGTGGCGTGTATTTGGTCAGAAGACGGGTCTGAAGTAGCTGTGTGTCGTCAGCAAAAGACAGGTTGGAGACAATGATTTGCAAAGAGCAGAGAGGTGCAGAGTAGAGAATGAAGAGGATATGACCAAGAACTGTTCTGGAACACCAAACATATGCAGGTCTTTAACTCTGAGTTGACCTTTTGAGAAGAGGTTTAATAATTAAAGTAATAATAATTAAAGCATTTTTAAAGCGCAAAGTCTTTTCCCTAGAGACTATTCTAAGCGCATGCACACACACACACACACACACACACACACACACACACACACACACACACACACACACACACACACACACACACACACGCATGCATGCACGCACAGAGGCACCCGCACACACAAGCATTCTGACTATACGAAGCTAAATATACACAGCTTAAAATGGGCAGCAAACGCCCGGGAGACTTGGAATGGATAAAAACGCACGGAACAGAAAACATTGCAGGTCTGCAATTTGGGGAAAAGATATGTTTAACGACAGTGTGTTTGAATACTGACGGGAAGGAACCAGACAGCAAGCACACTGTCAATAACAATCTGAGACAGAGTCGGTAGAAGGTCGTCAGTCAAGAAGCAGTGATGTAGGAATGGGATCAACCGAGCAGGCTTGCTCTCCAGAACTGCCTATGTCACAACAGTGAGGCCTTAGTATTTATAATAGATAATTCTTATAATTCTCTAACACGAGATAAATTCACTGCGCTGTACAAACAACATCACACACAAAAACACGTTTACATGCATTTCAACAAACTTTACCATTCACGCCATATATCCACGCCGACACACACAATCCATTGCCACAGGAATGCATGGTCTGCCAAGGCCTGAGAAAAGGCCTGTCCACAGAGGAAAGTCCTGAGCCGGGCCCAGAACCTAGAATGGGTCCACCTCGCAGACTGGCAGGCAGAAATTCGTCGAAGGTTTCCCACGTCACGAAGGAGTAAACCAAAAAACAGCATGGAACAAAGACTATCCACACGTACAGACACATAGATACATTATGTGCGTGAGCCACTGAGTGGGATCGTCCACACGTCCACAGACAGCTGCTGCCGGTGGCTCCATGGCTGTCTCTGCACTTGGACACCAGCTAACACAGTCGAGCGGTTCGTGTCTACTGACTGATTCCTATCGATGGTCAGATATATGACTGGTTCCTACCACGTACTAATTCTTTCCTACCGATGGTCAGATATTCAGATTGGTTCCCACCAACTGACTGATTGATTGATGGTCGCTTATATAGAGCTATTCTCCGCTCTCTTGAGCAGACTCACTGCGCTCGCATGTGGTTCTAGATGAGTGACTAGCTTTTTATAGCGCGTCTTTTGAATATCCACCGAAGTGGTGTACTTACAGCGCTGGCATGGCTGGTGCCACAATGGTTAGGTGTACTGACTGGTTCTAGCGATGGCCAGATGTACTTGGTTCCTAGCGATGATCAGATTTATTAATTGGTTCCTATACTGATAGTCACCGATATAGCAGTTAGTTTCTAATGATGGTAGATGTGTAATGTTGGTAAACATCTTGTTCATGTGTTTCATTGATTCCTATAAACGATGGTCAGGTGTACTAACTGGTTTCTAACGATGGTCAGTGTAGTAACTGGTTCCTAATGATGGTCAGCTGTACTGGCGGCATGATTCCTAACGCTCTTCAAATGTGCTGATTGGTTCGTAACGATAATCGGATTGTTGATTAGTTCCTGACGATGGTCATATGTACTGTTTGGTTCGTAACGATGGTTCGTGAAACCGTCAGGGCAAGGTTTTTCCATCTGTCGTGGGATCTGTAACATGCAGACGTGTGTAGCACATGGGACCTCGGGTCTTTTCCTCCTCCCAAGGCGTGAACAGCAAGCCCATGACGCTGAGACTACGGTGGAGGGCCGTGTGTGTGTGTGTGTGTGGGGGGGGGGGGGGGGGGGGGGAGTATTTGGCTCGAGCAGGATGCGAACTTGCAACCTCTTGGACATCCCGAGTGTAGCTATCTCCTGTGTGCCCCCACCCCACACTCCGAGCATCGCTTTCCAGCACCTTCCTCCAAACTCTGCCAGATTTAGTTACGCCACTGAAGGGGCACTCTTTATCTCTGCGCAGCTGTCCACCGACGCGGTCAGCGCCCTCCGAAAGGTTCCGGTACTAATATGACTGTAGAAGCAACCTAGCGCCAAAGCACGCACGTAAACATGAGACGCATCCACCCCGGGTAAAAAAGAGAGTTCCGTCTCGATTCAAATGATTGTGGTTTTATTTGTGCTGGTGTAAACTTTGTTGGCGGCTATAAATGACACACCTTGTTTTGAGTCGTTTGTAAGAAATTTATTACTGTTTGAGCACCAACGAAAAACTGCTCGTTAGCTGACAGTTTTCTGGACCCTATGGCGTAACTAAATACGGCAGTGGTTGAAGGAAGGATGTCGTAAACCAGTGCTTGCCCACCCCCTTCCGCCCAACCGCCTCCCCCGCCCCCTTGATTTACTGGCCCAGACGGTCTGTGCGTGGTTGTGTGTGAGTGTAGGTGCCAGTGACATGAGCACTGCGGTGTAGTAGCGCCGAGTGTTGCAGCTTATTGCCCCGCGCGCACAAGACTATTTTGGGTGGTACAATGATACCACTGTGACGGCCGCTTGAGTGTAACGACCCCAACGATGACAGTCATTGAATTCGAGTCATAATTATCTGTAATTCTTTCATTTTGTTGTGTCTGGGAACGAATCACCGCCCCCACCCATCCTTCACACACACACACGCGCGCGCGCACGCACGTACGCACACACGCACACACACACACGCACACACACACAGGATCATGGGATGAATGTTTCTTCTGAAAAGAAATGTGTATCAAAAAGTTCTAACTGCCCCACGTGTGCATGCACCTGACCAGTAGAAAGAAAGAGAGAGGGGGGCTGTCCGTTTCTCCAGCGACTTTCAATGACATACCCTTGGGACGTGCATTCAGACAAGAAGAGAACCTCCCTGTCAGTGGTAGGGTGCTGTTGTTGACTGTCGAAGACTTCGCTGCGTCAGCAACGACGCCAGGAGCTAGGTGTTTGTTATCCACCCAGCCGCAGTCAGACCTCCAAAACATGATTAATGCTTTCCCTGCATTGCAAACTTATATACTCTTGATGCGGTTTCTGTCCTACCAAAAACAGTGTAGGAGACGGGTTAAACCTAAACAGAAATGTTCACTCTGGTAACTTTGTGTCACCTGAACTTGAAATGCCGACAAAGCTGGGTTTCAGGTTGGTTGTATGATGTCATATTACTAAGCAAACGGGGAGCCCAGGACATCCTAGGGGAACGGAATCTCTTCATCTTGTAACGACTTCATAAGCCTTCATGAGTCGGTTTAGGCCTATTTTGAGGGTGCTGCTCACAGCTGTAGAGAAAGTCAGCAACTCATTCTAGGTCACACTGAGTGACTGACATCGTAGACAGAACGTGATCCTGAAATATATTACTTAGTAGTGTCAAAGATGTATTTATAATCTTTGGTAGTGTGTATGATACGGCCACAGACATGGAACTGTTTATCCTTACTTTGCAGGTTTAACCTTGGTTTTCACCGAATTTAGACGTCTTACTGTTCGCACGGCAAGCTACCTATATGTATTTGGTAACGTATTTCGAGTATCGAATTTTCTTGTCAGTATTACCGTACGATGCGCTTGTTTCAGTATAAGAGGGTCAAGTTTAGATACTGAAAAGTTCAGGAGCTGTGTGAGAGTCGAGGTGGCCGTCCTGGGCTGTCCGTCCTATCGAGCCTTCTCGTAAAGCTATATTGAACCATGCTTCGGCATTGGTCACAGCTTGTCCCTAATATGTCAACTGACATCTGAGGACATTAAGCATCACTTCACCATCACCTGAAAAGTGAATAGCTGCGGATCTGAGGGAGGAATGGCGTGTTAGGTTTGCTTGCGAATAATTCACCGTGGAGGCTTTAATCGAAGTGGTCAATTTGCTAGTGAGACACGCCATTCTTCCCGAGCATTTGCAACCAATCGTGTTCCATAAGTGAGGCTTGGTCATCGACTTTGTCTTCGATTCAATCGTACAATAAATCGCAGACATAGCTCATGAAATCAACCCGTGTTTGCTGACCCATGACCTGTCGAACTGGTCCCAGTCTTTCATTGCCGCGCGGCCAGTTGCACGGGCAGTTACGCCGGGGCATGTATAGCTTGTCCAAGAGCAAAAAGATCGTGGTTGTTCTGCCTAAGGCAGCCCTGTCAGAGTGAATAATGTTGGTCATTTTACTTCAAACGTTTTATGCTGCTGTTCTAGGCTTTTTGTTATTGTTGCTTTTCACACAATACCGCCCGTTCACGTTTCTCGCACGGAAGCTGACAGTGTCCTCCTTTTGGATGACAGCTGTTGCACTAGACCTAAATAAATACCTACGAGATGGAAGGGAAGAGAGCAAAGGAACGAAGCCGATTCTAAACAATGTAATTTTTGTTAACACTCTTGGTGTCAACACCCACGTCAACACCCACGCTTCCTTTAGACTTGCAATCATAAAAGAGAACAAATAAACGCTTTATTTCCTCCTTTTCTGGTGCTTGAAGTGACTAATTCTCTTAGTGTTCATAAAACAGGGTAGTAGTCCTAATCCACGTGGGTGTTAAAAGGGTATTATTTATAGGCCTATCCTTATGGTCTTCAGCCGATAACGTTTTGTCTTTTCGTTACATGCACCCATGTAGGCCCACCCATACACGCGCGCGCAAACACATACACACACACGCGCGCGCAAACAGACTGACACATACACACACGCATACACATTCAGTACAAATGGAATTTCGTTTCAAATACGACGAGGGTGAGAAAAAACATAGTGTATATCGAAGACACACACACCTTTCACCACCCACACATCCACCTGCAGAGTCAGGCAGGTGTGGCGTGGAGGGGGCTGGGGGGGGGGGGGGGGGGGGATGTACGACGGAAGCGTGTAGGAGAAGACCTGAGAATCAGACAATGCTAGAAAACAACAACTAAGAAAATCTATAAAACTTCACAAACCGGAATAGTTCTTAAATCAGACATTAAGCGTCATAAAAATTAATGTATGTGGGGACATCGTGATGCTCACATTACACACAGACGTGCTCGCGTGCGCATACACACACACACACCACACACACACACACACACACACACACACACACACACACACACACACACACACAAACACACACACACACACACACACTGCACGCACACAAGCACGCACACAAACGCGCGTATTTACATACACGCGCGGGCACACACACACTACGCATACCCTCCCCCCCCCCCCCCCCCCCCCCCCCCCCCGCAACACACGACTCAATCTCTCTCTCTCTCTCTCTCTCTCTCTCTCTCTCTCTCTCTCTCTCTCTCTCTCTCTCTCTCTCTCTCTCTCTGCCCCCACCCCCACCCCCACTTCTTCTTTCATATTTAGATGGGCCGGGGTGGGAGGGTTGTGACACGAGGGAAATCCCCATCCTCTCATTCATCAAGTTGCAAGTGTGCCACTTTCAGACAGAGCGTGCCAATGAGTGCGTCGCTGCTACCCGCTTATATGGTCATAGCGGATACTTAAAGGCTTCAGTCTGTCGTAGCCTCTGACAGTCAAACCCTCTCTCCAGTCAGGGAAGTGCGATATAATCGCAGAAGGTAAGTAGCTTCTTCTTCTTCTTCTTCTTCAAACTTGTTTTCAAAGTCATGGCAGGTCAAGTCAAATTGCCGATCGAAGCCCGAGCTGATTATGGATAAGGAAGACTATTTTGGTCATCTGGAGTTTGACGCTTCACATCCATTGCTTTGCTGTGGCTGGTACTGCTGCATCCATGTACATACATTTGAGGCGAGTGCTGGAAGCAGGTGAAGGAGGAGAAAACGGCTTCTCAGCCCTGTGCTTTGTTCTACAACCCTACGTTGGCGGCAGCGCTCTGTTCAGCTGGGATCGCAAAGACGAGATCCAGTACGTGTGTGTATGGAAACTGAAAATGGTCGCATTCCAACAGATCACTATGCAGCCTACCACAATATGGCTATGCCAGTAAAATGACCAAGGCTCAGACCTCGGATATTGCTGATTGTCTGTTAGTGCGTTTTTTGTTGTATGTTGTTGCTGTTGTTGGAGGTAGTTTTTGTTGTTGTTTTTTGTTTGTTGTTGTTTGTTTGGGTTCGTTGGTTATTGATGCGTTTATTGATTTATTTCTTCTTCTTTTGGGGCGGGTGTTGTTTTGCTTTTAAAAAGAAAACTCGATGACCCTTGGGAACGTTTCGATGAGACTCGGGAGCACTCCAAGGCAGGTTCGATCGTGTGTGTCATTTTTTTGTTTGTTTTTTGGCAACCTATTTATCCAGGTGTCAATCGGCAAAAGCAGTTCCGCTAAACATATGTAGGCTTACATTATTTTACCGGAACAGCGTTCCTATTTCCTTCTGTTTTTTTATATTTTGTTTGTTTTTTCACATACTGGTGTTACCTGACGTTAGACCTGGGACTTACTTCGTCAAGTATTATGACGCCCTGGGGACAGCGAGCGTGTCCCTACAGTTTGTCCACATCGCATATCGTGCAGATGTGCAATCACATTAAATGTCAAGAGTGAATGCGAGCAATGTGCAGTCCACCATAAATTCATCAGAAGTGCCCGTCACATCTCTGCAGAGAGGTGCTTGAGCTGGCCTTGTTTCAAAACATCAAGCACTGGTCACGTCTCATAACCCTCAGTGAAAACCAATTATACTAACTTGCCAGGACTGTTTAAAGCAGAATCGTTTCTGGTTTCAGTGCGCAGATTTTTGTTCGAGTCAGATATTTCTCTTGTTTTTAAAGCTTTTGAATCAGGCATAAATCATTTGTGAATTAGGAAAATCAGTGAGTTGTACACCCTCGGTTTGTCTCCGAAGTCGCTTCTTTTTTTCTTTTCTTTTTTTCTTTCTTTTCTTTTCTTTTTTTCTTTTTCTGAAGAAAAACAGCGCAACAACAACAAATCCGAAACAGAATCCGTTCAGAATCAACACACATGGGAGTTAATTAGCGCTCGAAATACGTAACACAAGTACAACAACAAAGACCTGAGTCACCTACAGTAACTCTCACCTGGCATGTGTGTAAATACAAGTTACGTAAACTCCACCAGAGGTACAACAACAACAACTTTTCCTTTGTAATAAAATCTTTGTCTAAAAAGCAGCTAATCATCCTGTTATAGCAGAATCATGACTGATTATTGTTGGGGGTACTTTAAACTTGAGTACCGCAACTGAAAAAACTGTCGCCACGGAAAAGAGTCAAGAGTTAGTTGGAGAATGCGAGTCAAGTGTTGGCCGAAGAGGGAAATGTGCACCCTACAGGGTCTGGGTATCTCAGGGTCTGCCACACGTACGGCACTGTTGACACGGCACTTGGTTCCGGACTGACTGGGATCCTGGTCAACAGGCACACACTTATACCACGAACAATAGCGTGTAGTGACTTTCATTCAAAAACAATGTAACAGCTACAGCCCTAGACTGCTCGTTGCTGAACATTCCCGATTTTGGATGATATGCTGCGCCATGATGGTCAAGACTGCTGGCGCTTTAATTCGAGCACCATTTGGGAACTATTCGAGAAGCACTGAAAGTTCGAATCGAGTGCTTTGTGAATAGCTGCCTCGGCGGTAATTCATACCAAACTAGCACTGTCAGTCGCAACGACGGGAATCCCTGAAGTGAAAGAAGTTGGTTTCACAAGGATAACTTTCACTGACCGTTGTCATGACCCGATCTTTGACCTGGACATGTCACAGTGTACTGTGTGTGGAGACGACGCAATGTATGGAGACCAATAGTGATGCAGTGTGTGAAGACTAATAGTGACGCAGTGTGTGGAGACCAATAGTGACGCAGTGTGTGGAGACCGATAGTGACGCACTGTGTGGAGACCGATAGTGACGCAGTATGTGGAGACCGACAGTGACGCAGTGTGTGGAGACCGACAGTGACGCAGCGTGTGGAGACCAATTGTGACGCAGTATGTGGAGACCGACAATGACGCAGTGTGTGGAGACCAGTAGTGACGCAGTGTATGGAGACCAATAGTGACGCAGTATGTGGAGACCGACAATGACGCAGTGTGTGGAAACCAATAGTGACGCAGTGTGTAGAGACCAATAGTGACGCAGTATGTGGAGACCGACAATGACGCAGTGTGTGGAGACCAATAGTGACGCAGTGTGTGGAGACCGACAATGACGCAGTGTGTGGAGACCAATAGTGACGCAGTGTGTGGAGACCGACAGCGATGCAGTATGTGGAGACCAATAGTGACGCAGGGTGCGGAGACCGATAGTGACGCAACGTAAAGCCCTGGTTGGGCGCCTGCAATCAGGCGCCGTGGTTATTCAGCCACTATTCCATCCTCTGGGCAAAGCCAAACAAAACACGGGCAAGACCCCCTTTCTACAGGATTCCCGGAAATCACGCAATTTGACTAGACACCGTCGGATAACCACCCGAGGAGACATGGACCCGTTTACTACTCGAGCAGGTCGGCCTAAAATAAGCCCACTGACGATTCGAGAGGACCTGTGAGCCGGTCTGGCCTAGCGGTAAGGTTGGTAAGCGGAAGGACCTCGGTTCGATACCGCTTCGGCTCTCCTTTCTCTTCAGAAAGGTTGTGATTTGTGGACACTGTCCTGTGACTTTAACCATCACTTCCTACTGAAACATTAAAATGGCTCTCATCGCTGCCCATCTTAATGCAGGAATCATTCTGGTGGTGACAGTGTAGCGATAGGTATATAATCTCCCTCTCCCCCCACCTCCACACCCCCTCCCCCCTTCTCCCCGTCCCTAATAAGCCTTGTGGTTTCTGTGGACGTTAGGCACCATATTTACTTACTTACTTACTTCGAGAGGACGATAAAGACCTGTTTATTACACCAGGAATGAAGTTCTGTTACGACTTTCCTACCATGTTTGTCAGTGCCACGACGGCCAGAAATGTTCGCCCGTGTAAATGCCTTTGCTGTCGGCTGTCTTTAACCCCTCTGCTGATTGACGCTGTCTGATCTCGACCATTTCCGTCAGTACAGAAGACGCCAATAAAACATTCTGTAACGAATATATTATTGCACCGACGTCGTGAATAACCTGACGAAGAACGCGAAGAGAGAAATAGTGCGTGTCGTTGTCATCATCCAAGCGCGCTCTCGCTCCTCAGGTAAAACAGTCAGCTAGGAAACATACTTCTGCTTCACTTTCGCAAACCATCACATTGCTGCACCTTTAGAGCCCACATCGCTCTTATTGGTCAACAGTGACCAGCCGGTCACGTCACCGGAAATGTCTATCAGGGGAGAAAATCGGTAGGGAATTGGGTAGCGGGTACAGCAGCAGTACAAACATCGGACTTGATGGCAGATGGCGAATATGTGATATCTGGTGTGTGTGTGTGTGTGTGTGTCGTGTGGGTGGGTGGGTGGGTGCATGCCTACGTGCGTGCGTGTGTGTGTGTGTGTGTGTGTGTGTGTGTGTGTGTAGTATAAAAGAACTGTGGATTATGTGTGCCTTTCAGATTACGTGTGTTTATTACAGTTGTTCTTAACTTTAGCAATACAATATGCAGAACCAACACGCAAGGATCAAAACACAAAACAGGTTCAAACGAACGCTTATTTATGTTAACAACACGCAAGGAGTTAATTGGCGCTCGAAAGATGTCACGCAAGCACAATAACAAAGACCTGAGTCGCCTACAGTACCTCTCACTTGAGGTAATTATTGTTTAATGTGATCGATGTAGTATTTGTTTAGCCACGAATTTAATTTCCCTGATCAGATAATAATCTTGAATCTTGAGGAATATGTGGGCGAAATATTCACATGGATGATTTCGCAGCTTATTAATTTGTACCGTCATCGGCGAGAAGTCAGTCATGATCACTTAATTTACATTCCCGTTTTTTACCAACCCTCCTAGGCCCACGGTATCCGATTGCAAGTAGTAACTGCTATCTTACCGCCATTTCGGGAAAAGAATGGTGCGGGTATAGCCTACTGGTGTGACATAGATCCTGAGAGGTCGTTGGTGAGGAGGTGGTTACAGGGAAATTCAACACCAAAGACTCCGACAAGCCTCTTGTCACTCCGACTGTCCTCTTGTTTCTCGTTCCCCGTCTCCTTTGTTGGACAGCGCTTCAGCCTGACTTGCTTTCGGGTCCTCTCTGTGCCCTTAGTTTTCATTTCATTGTGCCGGAGGTTCGTATTCCGCGGGATGTTAGTGTCACAGAGTTTTAAAAAAACTTCTTCTTTTTTTGTAACATAATATACCCGCACGCAAGCACACAACCCCCCCCCCCCCCCCCCCCCCCCCCCCCCCCCCCACCACCACCACACACACATACACACGCGCACGAACTAAGACAAACAAATGAACACACGCACTCTGATTGTCTCCAGTGACAGTGTGAAAAGGTTTCTTTAACAAGTCTGCTTGTCACTGAACTGAAATAGCCTTGTGAGGAAACCAGATATTTCATGTTTAAAAAGGGCTTGACCTAAGTTTTATTTGATATGCACGGCAGGCAGTGTGAAAACTGATTTGCGTGGAAGCACTTTGCAGAAATCAAAACTTGATCATTATAATGTATACTGCTCTTTCTTTTTTGGTTCTGACTGTTGCCAAAATTGTTTTGATTTTGATTTATTTAGCTCTGGTGATAATTACGTTTGGTGTTTAAGCAGGTAGGCCACATTAGAATGAATGTACGTACGACGCTTTAGATTTTTTCTTTTCTATGAAGAACACATTTGTAAAAATAAAAAATAAAAATCTTGATGAATGTTGCATGTGGCTCTGAATGCTGGTGATTATCATTATGCTATCGTTGTTATTAAATGATCATCATCAAGATCTGCTTCATTCAGATGACCGACATTCTGACGACTTGTGAAATCCGAGTGGTGATTGTGTGCCAAGGACAGAGTCCGGAACGATGAATTCGGACAAGCTGTACGCTGAGGACGAGGACGAGGCGGGAGTCAAGATGCTTTCCAACTTGACGAGCAACAGCAACGAGCCCAGCAAGCAGCGTAGAGGACGTGGTGACGGCGTGGTTGCCGCCAAGGTGGACTTCACACAGAAGGAGAAGCCGTGGACGGGTCAGTGTGTGACACTTGTGGACGGGTCAGTGTGTGACACGTGTGGACGGGTCAGTGTGTGACACTTGTGGACGGGTCAGTGTGTGACACGTGTGGACGGGTCAGTGTGTGACACTTGTGGACGGGTCAGTGTGTGACACTTGTGGACGGGTCAGTGTGTGACACTTGTGGACGGGTCAGTGTGTGACACGTGTGGACGGATCAATGTGGGACACTTGTGGACGGATCAGTGTGGGACACTTGTAGATGGGTCAGTGTGTGACACTTGTAGACGGGTCAGTGTGGGACACTTGTGGACGGGTCAGTGTGGGACACTTGTGGGACCTTTCCGAATCCGTTGTCCGTGCGCTGTGTGACCTTTTGAACTCTTTGTCCTTGCGCTGTGTCACCTTTTCTGAACTCTTTGTCCTTGCGGTGTTACCCGTTTGAACTCTCTGTCCTTGCGCTGTGACTTTTTTTGATCTCTTTGTTTTTGCGCGGTGTGATCTTTTTGAACTCTGTCCTCGCGCTGTGTTGACCTTTTCGAACTCTTTGCCTTTGTGCTGTGCAGACCTGTTTGAACTATGTGTCCTTGTCCTGTGTGACATTTTTTTTTTAAATTTCTGTTTGTGCTATGTAGACCTTTTTGAATTCTTTGAACTTTGGCTGTGTAGACCATTTTGAACTCTGTCTCTGTGCTTTGTATACCTTTTCAACCTCTTTGCCCTTGTGGTGTGCGGATTTAAGTGATGTTAGTTCTTTGAGAGATTTGTTTAAGGATACCTACAGAGATGATATATTTGCCTTCCTAAAGGAGGTAGATATCTTTCACCAGTTGCAAATGGATGAAATTGTGATATACGTGGAATATGTTGCGTCCAGAAGTGTGATCCAATGATTATGACTATTTGATTTAAAATGGTGATTGTTTGTTCTGGCGTGCCGGGACGGTTGTGCTTGACGGGACGTTCAAACCGAAGAACTGTCTTTGGCCTTTCCATTTTGATCAGTCTGCCTCTTTCGTGGCGCGACACGCCCACTTTCCACTCTTATAAAAGAAAGTAACACTCGCTTTTCCCTACAATATAAGACCAACCAACAGGCTACATTCTGATCAGCCGTACTGTATTTTAATCATTTATATTTTCAGTCTTGGTAGCGTTTTGATTTTATTTGCTTCCTCTTGTCGTTTAGCCTTCTTGCGCTGACATTTGTTCTGTTGAAAAGATGCAGCACTTACAAATTCCGCTATTTTCTTTTTCGGTTTCAGAAGCAGTAGTCCGTGTGTTGTTTGAGTGCATTTGGCTCAGAATGCTGGTGACTATCATTATGTTATCGTTATTATCAAATGATGATCATCAACACCGATTTCATTCAAATAATATTTCATACTACTAGTAGTAGTTTGATTAATGTTGTTCTTGCTGCACTTGTTGTTTGGCTGTTGAAGTCACGGTGGTTGTTGTGATAATCCTGAGCCCCTTGCTTGTTGCGGTGTTTGGATCAGAGCTGGGGGGACTGGCGAAGTGCAAGCGGGCAGCGAGCGTCGCGGGCCGTGTGGTGGGGCTGCTGCTCTCCCTCTACCTCTTCATCTGCTCCCTCGGCCTGCTGGAGTCCTCCTTCAAACTGGTCGGCGGTGAGTGGCTGGTCACGATGGATGGCTACACACACACACACGACACACACAGCACACACACACACACACACACACACACACACCACACACACACACACACACACACACACACACACAAACACACAACACACACACACACACACACACACACACACACACACACACACACACACACACACACACACAACACAAACACAACACCACACACAACACACAAACACAAACACACAACAACACAAACACACACACACACACACACACACACACACACACACACACACACACACACACACACACACACACACACACACACACACACACCCCACACATCACGCCACATCACACGCACAAACACATCACCACCACACACCACATACACACACACACCACACTACATACACACACGTGTACCCACGCATGTTTTTGCTTCTCAGTTGGAGAGTGTTTTGAGAATGTCACTGATGTTTTTGATCGTCAGGTCGTACGGCTGGTGAGACCTTCAGGAACAGCGAGTTACTCTCTAACCCTATCGCTGGGCTGATGATCGGCGTCATGGCAACCGTGTTGGTGCAGAGTTCCTCCACAGCCACCTCCATCGTTGTTGCTCTGGTAGCTTCAGAAGGTGAGACTCAGATATGAACCGTTGAGACGGTGAAATACGTGAGGCGGTCAGATATGAACCATTGAGACGGTGAAATACGTGAGACGGTCAGATATGAACCGTTGAGACGGTGAAATACGTGAGGCGGTCAGATATGAAACGGTGAAATACGTGAGGCGGTCAGATATGAACCATTGAGACGGTGAAATACGTGAGACGGTCAGATATGAACCGTGGAGACGGTGAAATACGTGAGGCGGTCAGATATGAACCGTTGAGACGGTGAAATACGTGAGGCGGTCAGATATGAAACGGTGAAATACGTGAGGCGGTCAGATATGAACCGTTGAGACGGTGAAATACGTGAGGCGGTCAGATATGAACCGTTGAGTCAGTGAAATACGTGAGACGGTCAGATATGAACCGTTGAGACGGTGAAGTAAGTGAGGCGGTCAGAGATCAGCCGTTGTGACGGTGAAATACGTAAGACGGTCAGGGATCAACCGTTGAGACGGTTAAACACGTCAGGCACTCAGAGGTCAATAGTAATAATAGTAAACATGGTGCGTAACATCCACAGAAACCTTAAGGCTTATTGGGGACGGGGAGAAGGGGGGGGGGGTATGGAGGTAGGGGGGAGAGGGAAATTATGTACATATCGCTACACTGTCACCACCAGAATGACTTCTGCATTAAGGTGGGCGGCGATGAAAATCCATTTTAATGTTTCAAAATTGTGAGGGACAAAGTCACAAGACAGTGTCCACAGACCACAACTTTTGAAGAGAAAGGAGAGCCGAAGCGGTATCGAACCGAGGTCCTTCCGCTTACCAGCCTAACGCCTTACCGCTAGGCCAAACCGGTTAACGCTCAGAGGTCACTTCTTTGTTGCTTTACGTCTACGGAAGCGAGATGGCTTATTAGGGACGGGGACAGAGTGGGAAAGGGACGAAAGAGTGACGGCTCGACAGCGGAAACCGCCCGAAAAAGACCGGAGAGACCGTGGACCACCGCCACAACAATGGAAGTGTTAAGGCGGTGTCCCCTCGCCATTGCCCAGCGACTTGTGCACTGCGCAATTGCTGTTTCAACTGCTGTGCTTGGGCAGAGTCACAAAGACAATGTCCGTTGCACTGCTGTTGACGAATAACTTGGACAACTCAAACAAAAGAAGTCCAACTTTCGCAGCCCAGCTCCACCTCCCTACTCATGATCTCTTCTGGGCTAACTTGAAGGTCCAGCTCCACCTCCCTGCCCTAAGATCTCTTGATCTTTTGATCTCGCCTGGACCTTGAGTTCAGAGGTCAACCGTTGAGACGGTTTAAATACGTGAGGCGGGCAGACAGGCCCCTTTGAGGCAGTGAAGCTGTGGCTGTCAGAAAGGAGATGTTGAGACCAATAATGAGCCCGAAAACCACAGTGAAAATAATGGTGCGTTTTGCGTTTTGAGAAGTTGCTTTGCCCCAAACGGGGATAGTTTTCCATGCGAAAACTCGGATCGCCTTCCCGGATGAAAACTAGGTGTGACAGTGTTGCTGAGCAACTTTAATCAGCCCGTAGCGTTGGTGGATTTCCACAGACCTGTTACAATTTCGGGAATTTGTGGTTTGCTGGCTATCTCTCTACACTGTGAATCTAGTGGCCGTGGTTCGACTCCTGGACGCAACAGTTCAGTTGTTTCCGAGTCAACGCTTGTGCAGACTCCTTAGTGCCAGTCTCGCCTCCGTGTACACAACACCCACTATGATCGTTGCGCACGTTCAAGATCTCGTGTCCCTCTTTAGAAAAGGCCTAACGGGCGGTGACATGGAAACAAATATTGCATTCTAGTAGCAGACTAATCATAATGGTGATTGTGGCTACTCCTGGTGGAAGTGCCTCAAGCCACTGGATCTCGTTGTTTGTCTCACCCTGTCTGGAATGTCACTTCATGGTCCCAGCAGCCCGAGACTAGGGGGGTGGGGAGAGAGAGAGAGAGAGAGAGAGAGAGAGAGAGACAGACAGACAGACAGACAGACAGACAGACAGACAGACAGACAGACAGACAGACAGAGACAGAGAAGGCTGCTTACTGCTTACTGCCCGAACCTGGTTTCCAGCTCGCAATCCCTGACCCATAGATAGTTCCAGCCTCTCTACCACACCCCTCCTCCGTCGCTGATGACAAAATCAGCAGGAGGACTTATGAGGATGGTGTTGGTGGTCACGATGTTGAAGTTGTTTGCTGCCACAGCATATATCAGTACTAGCCTGATGATGTTGATGAGAACGGTGACGATGATAATGATTGTGATGATTTCAGTGATACCCCTGAAGTCCGGCATCCCCATCATCATGGGCACCAATATCGGGACGTCCATTACCAACACCATCGTGGCCCTGGCTCAGGCCGGACAACGGGAACAGTTCAAGCGAGCCTTTGCTGGAGCCACGGTACGGCCCCTCTACTGTACCTATCTACTCTGTGTGTGTGTGTGTGTGTGTGTGTGTGTGTGTGTGTGTGTGTGTGTGTGTGTGTGTGTGTGTGTGTGTGTGTGTGTGTGTGTGTGTGTGTGTGTGTGTGCGTGGCGTTGATATGGGACTGTTGTTGGCCGTAAGGTGGTTTTTGCAACCGACTTGGTGTCCGCCAGGTGCACGGCTGGAAGAGCATTGAGGCGATCGGCTGTGTGGGACTGCGTGTATTTATAATTATGTTTACCGGTGTGTCGTAGCTTAGAAAATGTGTACAGGTTTAAGTACATCTAGAATAGTCCCTTGTTTGGGCGAGGGCTGGATATAAAAAATCATACATGCTTACCTATTACCTTCGTAAATAAATAATTTTATCTTATACCTTTCTTATACGTTATCAACACCTCTGTCTTCTACCTCTGTCCTTCGAATCGCCCTCAGAATGAAGCAGAAGATTCGAATATGTATGAAGTTAGCTGCCTCATTACGAAAGTGCTCTGTCCGGGGCTACGAATTATGTTCAATCGTAGTCGATCCATGCTAAAGCATGCTAAAGCATGGATCGACTACGATTGAACAGTTTTCACTCGTGTGTGAGGTTCTGACTATGAAGATGACCACACACTGTCCGTGCCATCTGTCAGTCTATGCTGTGTTGTAATGTTGGTCCCTATGTCCACGCGGCGAGCAGGTGCACGACATGTTCAACTGGCTGGCTGTGATGATCCTGTTGCCCCTGGAGATGCTGACCCACTACCTGTACCATCTCACCAGCGCCATCCTCAACTCCATGGACACGTCAGCAGAGGGCGCACAGGTGGAGATCCTGACCGCCATCACCAAGCCCTTCACCGGGATCATCGTCCAGGTCAGGTCGCCCGCGCGTGTGAATCTGTGTATAAAAATCTCAATTACCCAGATCTTGTTTTTTATCCATGCATTTCTTAGTTAGAATTATATTATGAGATTGATGTGATACTATACTGTGCTTCGCGCAATATAAATATTATTATTATATGTGTGTCTGTTCCTGTGCCTATCTGTCTGTTGTGTCTTTTAAAAAAAAAAAAAAATCAAATCAAAAAGAAACAAAAAGGGGGGGAGGGTTAGAGGGATAGAAAAGAGGGCAGGGAGCTCACGGAATAAGGACTGTATACACAACGCTGAATCAATCAAGCTCTTTTCGGGACATCCCTAACTGGAAAGAACTTTGCGCATGTTCTCTCTGTAGACCAGCCAGGCAGTGGCTTTGTGATACTACAACAAGACGTCATCGTACGCGTGGCTCTGCTGCCAGACTGGTGTTGTGCAGCAACGACACGATTAAACTTGGTTTTGCTTCCACAATAAATGCTGAATCAGGCTTCTTCAGGTTGAATTACTTTTCAAGTTAATGCACGTGCACAATCGCCTGAAAGGGCTTTGTCTTTCAGGATCGCCCTGGAATAAACTGTCTGGCTGAGGGGGCGTTAAAAACTAATTCTCTCTCTCTCTCTCTCTCTCTCTCTCTCTCTCTCTCTCTCTCTCTCTCTCTCTCTCTCTCTCTCTCTCTCTCTCTCTCTCTCTCTCTCTCCCCCCCCCCCACCCCCACCCACCCTCCTTCTATTTATCTGTCTATCTATGTTGCAGGTGAACCGTGACGCCATCACAGACTTTGTCCTAGCCGACAACAGCACATCGACTGATGACCGTAGCCACAGCGTGCTGAAGCGATGGTGCAATCGCCAAAGAGTGGAGGTCAACCACACCACCACTCACTTCAACCCGGTGGACATCAGGTCAGGGTAGATGCCTATAATTATGGCATACATTCAGTGCTTAGATCGTGGCCGGCTGGCTGCATGACGCGCTCGACTGTAAATCCAATGACTTCTCGGTTCCACTCCTGGACTGTAAATCCTGTGGCTTTTTAGGTTCCACTCCTGGACTGTAAATCCAGTGACCTCTCGGTTCCACTCATGCACTGTTAATCCTGTGACCTCTCGGTTCCACTCCTGGACTGTAATTCCTGTGGCTTCTAGGTTCCATTCCTGGACTGTAAATCCAGTGACCTCCCGGTTCCACTCCTGGACTGTAAATCCTGTGGCCTCTCGGTTCCACTCCTGGACTGTAAATCCAGTGACCTCCCGGTTCCACTCCTGGACTGTAAATCCTGTGGCCTCTCGGTTCCACTCCTGGACTGTAAATCCAGTGACCTCTCGGTTCCGCTCCTGGACTGTAAATCCAATGACCTCTCGGTTCCGCTCCTGGACTGTTAATCCGGTGGCCTCTCGGTTCCACTCCTGGACTCTAAATCCAATCACCTCTCGGTTCCGCTCCTGGACTGTTAATCCTGTGGCCTCTCGGTTCCACTCCTGGACTGTAAATCCCGTGGCTTCTAGGTTCCACTCCTGGACTGTAAATCCTGCGGCCTCTTCTTCTTCTTCTTCTTCTTCTTCCCAGTCAACACCTGCAGAATCGTCAGTGCCTGTCTCCCCTTAGCGCGCGTTAAAGACCCAGTGTCCCTCCTAGTTTCGATAAGAGAAGGCCTAACGGCCGGCGGCGTGGAAGCACACAGGGAACGCGCAAAAGCAATAGAACACTCAAATCATCAGACCGTGATCATTCCTTATAGTGCAAGAAGAAATGGGGGCGTCGCTTAATGTACATCCTTGCTCTGGTCTAAATATAACCTAGGTCACAGCGCTCGATTATCAGATCTAACGCAAATAGCGCACCAAGGACAACGATGAACAGAGCGAACAGGCCTTGATGCACCTGACTAGTGTGTGTGTGTGGGGGGGGGGGGGGGGGGGGGGGGGGGGGGGGGCCGGTGGGGCTAATGCCGGTCTTAGCGGTGATAAAAAAAAAAGATGGCCTTGGCAAGTCTGAGATGTTTTCAAACAGGCTAAGCATTATCTTTTCAGCTACAAAAATGTGTGGATGATTTTTGGTGCCTAGAGTCGGTGAAATGTGCTTTGAAAATTCAAATGTTGACAGTCAGTTTAAAGAGGAAGCAATTGTTAATAATGCCACACTTAAAAATGTGATCAGCTGTAACAATGTCACTGGAGGCTTTAAATGTACAACTATGCAAAACTGTCACTATGGTCTTGACGTTATCACAGTTACAATTGTGAACAGGTGTGGCAATGGTTTTAATGTTTTCACAGATACAACGAAGCAAATCCGTGACAATGTCGATGTCATCACAGTTAGAACAGCTGTCAGTCACAGGTGTCGCAAATGGTTTTCATATTTTTATACCTTCAACTGTACAAAACAGCCACAATTGTATTGATGTTGTTACATTTACAAATGTGAATAGATGTCAACACACAAGGGAGTTGAATAGATGTCACAGTAGCACTGATGTCGCAATAACACTCATAGATACAACTAGGGGGGGAAACTGACACAAAGGTACTGATGTCGCTACAGTTACAAATGTGAATAGATGTCGCAATGGCGCTAGTGTTTTTGCATATTTTTTTTATAGATACAGTTATCAATAAATATAACAATGGTGTTGATGTTGTCACAACTGCAGCTATTAACAACTTTGGCTGGTGTTGACGTTGACACGGTTGTAACTAAGAAACTTTGTGACAGTGGCGTTGCTGGCGTATGTTGTAGATGTTCCGAGCAGACGGTGGGTTCTGTGTTTTACAACGCCTGTGTGGCTGCCGACTACCCTGACACGGCTGTGTTCGCCATCAGCTGGAACACCACCAAGCTGGTCAACATCACCACACAGGGCAACAGATGTGAGTCGTCAACCGCCTGTTTTGGCGACAGGTCATCTGGTCAGCTGCTTGCTTTGGTGACTGGCCATCTAGTCAATTGCTTGCTTTGGTGACCGGTCATTTGGTCAGCTGCTTGTTTTGGTGACCGGTCATCTGGTCAGCTGTTTGTTTTGGGGACCGGTTGGTTGTTTGGTTTGGTGGTCATCTCCTGAAAGTGCTTTAATGAGATGTGTCGAAGACATTTTCACTTTTATGCACATGTGTACTTATTTATGAACAATAAAAATTTAAAAAAATGACTGAGATGTTCGCCTGTACGTCACGTCTACTCAATGTTGTATGATAGGCGCTCACCTGTTCGCCATCACCGACTGGGATGACGGCACAGTGGGCGGAATCTTGCTGGCCGTGGCCTTCGTCATCATCGTCACCTCCCTCTTCGCCATCGTCAAGATCCTCAACTCACTGCTGCACGGGCATGTGGCCAAGGTGATCAGCAAGTCGATCAACAAGGACCTGCCGGGGCGAGCGGCCTGCTTCACGGGCTACCTGGCGCTGGCCGTGGGCTGCGGCATGACGCTGGTCATCCAGAGCAGCTCCGTCTTCACCTCCACCCTCACGCCGCTCGTCGGCATGGGCATCATCAGCATAGAGCGCATGTACCCGCTCACCCTGGGCGCCAACATCGGCACGACGGTGACGGGTATCCTGGCGGCGCTGTCCACCCAGGGGCCCTACATGCGCGACGCCCTGCAGATCGCACTGTGCCACATGTTCTTCAACCTGTCGGGCACGTTGCTCTTCTTCCCCATCCCCTTCACCCGCATCCCCGTGCCCATGGCCAAGCTGCTGGGGCGCAAGACGGCCCGCTACCGCTGGTTCGCCGTCTTCTACCTCCTCTTCATGTTCATCATCTTCCCCGCTGTCGTCTTCGCCCTGTCGTACGCCGGCTGGATCTACCTGGCCATCATCGGCGGCCCCCTCCTCCTCCTCTTCCTCGTCTCCTGCGTCATCAACGTCCTTCAGGTCAAGCGGAAGCGGTGGCTGCCTCCGTTCCTGCGCACTTGGAACTTCCTGCCGCTGTGTCTGCACTCTCTGGACCCCGTGGACCAGGTGGTCACGTCGTGCCTGTGCTGCGCCGGCGACGGAGAGGTCACGTGTCGACACGGACCCCAGGACAGCGACTCGGAGGACGATGCTGTTTAACGTATCGGTTCACCCAACGTCCGGGGAGAGGGCGGGGTATGGAGTGCAGTCAAGATGGATGGTCCGGGTGTGCTGTTTTAGGGCACGGATTGCTTTTGCGGTGTAAAGTTTCCAATGTTTTGCAGCACGGTTAACTGAACCCGTGTGTGCGTGCGTGCGTGCGTGCGTGCGTGCGTATGTGCGTGCGTGCATATGTGGGTGTGTTCCGACACTTCTAGATGCAGAAGGCAAAACATTCGTTTCAACAATAAAAAAAATGTTTTTTATACGTTTAATGTGGAAGGCCATATATCTCACTGTGTTTGTGTGTGTGTATGTGTGTGTGTGTGTGTGTGTGTGTGTGTGTGTGTGTGTGTGTGTGTGTGTGTGTGTGTGTGTGTGTGTGTGTGTGTGTGTGTGTGTGTGTGTTTCTATATGTATGGACTTATATCTTCGGTTGTACGATGATCATGTGGGGAAAATCGCAGTCATCAAAATGTATGGTGTTAAAAAAAGGAATAAACTTTGATATACTGTTGTCGACAATTTTTCCACCCCCCCCCCCCCCCCCCCCCCCCCCCCCCCCCCCACCCCACCCCAAGTTCTCTACTGTGTGGATGTGTGAGCGCGCACGCGCGCGTACACCTGTGTGTGTGTGGTGTGTGTGTGTGTGTGTGTGGTGCGTGCGTGCGTGCGTGCGTGCGTGCGTGCGCGCGCGCGCGCACGTCTCTCTCTCTCTCTCTCTCTCTCTCTCTCTCTCTCTCTCTCTCTCTCTCTCTCTCTCTCTCTCTCTCTCGTTACGATGTAACGATTCGATGTTCTCTGACGTCATTAGACAGCTGTGAATCAATTGTTTCTCGCTAACTCTGCATACAGTGTTGAGGACAGTCACGCGTTGTCTGAAATCCCAGATCAGTCCACCTTCCGACACGGTGCACGAGTATGAGCATGTCACCAACAAATGTCACGTAGCGTGCACACATTCGTGCGCTGACTGACACTGAGAAAGGGGATTGTGCGTAGGCCTAAATGTTGCCGTTGGGTACCAAATACCAGCGTGAAGAAAGCAGCGTTGGTAGCGTTTTTATTACCCTGTCAGAGCTAGGACGAAAGAATGAAATCTCCTTTTGTGACATAATGACACCGAACCCAAAAATAACTAAAGCAGGAAGAGGGCTTTGGGGAAAAAAATGAAAGTGATGGACCTGGAAGGTAAAAATTAGGACAAAGAAGAAATATTTGGCAGTGGGCGAAGCATTCGTGGCTACTTTCTGACCTGTTCTAAGTTCTAAATGGAGAACATTTATCAGCTCTGGGTTCTCAATAGAGGGGACCGTAATGTCTACGTCCGCAGTATCCTACTGGGGTTGACCACTATAGAGAAGCAGTATCCCAGTGCGGGTTGGCCACTATAGACAAGCAGTATCCCAGTGCGGGTTGGCCACTATAGACAAGCAGTATCCCACTGGGGGTTGGCCACGAGAAGCAGTATTCCAGTGCGGGTTGGCCACTATAGACAAGCAGTAGCCCAGTGCGGGTTGGCCACTATAGACAAGCAGTAGCCCAGTGCGGGTTGGCCACTATAGACAAGCAGTATCCCAGTGCGGGTTGGCCACTATAGACAAGCAGTATCCCACTGGGGGTTGGCCACTATAGACAGGCAGTATCCCACTGGGGGTTGGCCACGAGAAGCAGTATCCCAGTGCGGGTTGGCCACTATAGACAAGCAGTATCCCAGTGCGGGTTGGCCACTATAGACAAGCAGTATCCCAGTGCGGGTTGGCCACTATAGACAAGCAGTATCCCACTGGGGGTTGGCCACTATAGACAGGCAGTAGTATCCCACTGGGGGTTGGCCACGAGAAGCAGTATCCCAGTGCGGGTTGGCCACTATAGACAAGCAGTATCCCAGTGCGGGTTGGCCACTATAGACAAGCAGTATCCCAGTGCGGGTTGGCCACTATAGACAAGCAGTATCCCAGTGCGGGTTGCCATTGTAAACAAGCAGTATCCCATTGCGGGTTGGCCACTATAGACAAGCAGAAGCAGAAGATGTGTAGCACAAAGTGGCGGGGAGTTGGGAGGGGGGTTGCGGAGGGGAGGGGAGGGTTGGGGGGGG
>JABMCL010001232.1:115000-120000 GCA_018857735.1 Alviniconcha marisindica
TGTCTGCTTTCTTCACTCATTCGGTGCAGCTGTCCCAGATCCTCTGCGCGTGTGTGCGGTGAATTTCACTTGACTGTTTTTTTGGTTGGCTCATTGGTTAGTGTGTGTTGTTGTTGTTGTTGTTTGGAGGGATGTTTGTTTGTTTGTTGCTGTTGTTTTAATTGTTGTTAAAATCTCTCTCTCTCTCTCTCTCTCTCTCTTCTCTCTTCTCTCTCTCTCTCTCTTCTCTCTCTCTCTCTCTCTCTCTCTCTCTTCCTGATTATGCTTCTCTCTCTTCTCTCTTCTTTCTCGTGACCATACGTGAAGTGAGGGGGAATCATTTTTGAGTAGACGATTAAGAAGAGAGGAGACAGGGCGGCGAGAGAGAGAGAGATTGAGATAGAGGAGTTGTTTTCTTCGTACTCGTTTTCTTGTGTCGGCCTGAGTAACTGCCTTCTGAAAATCTATAATGTTCTTGTGTTTTAGGTAACGGTGACCATGGCCAAAGGAAGTTTTCGTCAGGGTTGTCCACCGATCTGGTTTCAATATTGCTGAAGGCTGGCTACAAGGTGAAGAGCCTGGAGATATCGCAGACGTCCTTCACGTCCAACTCTGTCCGTCTCCGTCTGCCCGGTCAAGGGACTGGTGAGACTTTTAGTTGTGCAGTGAAATGTAAGAAACCACCCTTGTCCAAAACAAAAACAAAATTAAAATAATCAACTTGCCGCCATATCTACAATAATAATAATAATAATAATAACATTATATTCTTTTATGTGCTATCTTTCCAAATTCGAGTACATAGCCCATTACATGAAAACAAAGAACAAGGACCCATATATAGTTTTAGACACACACAAAAATCAGCAGGTTCTAGTTCTAGGTTTGACGAAGTATCTGAAACCCAAACGCAGTAAGTAAAACTGGGTGCTCCTGTTAATCAACAAACAACGATTACACAAAAACAAACAGGTTTGAATTTTCTGTCAATCAAAAAACAAACATTCGACAGACATCACGCGAATAGCATGATACACACACACACACAAACAGACCTGAGTCGCCTGCGGTAACTCTCTTGTTCCTCCCATCGTCACAAACATTGTGCAGAATGATTTCACTGTGTCTGAATTGGGCCTAACATAGTAAAGGATTTCACTGTGTCTGAATTGGGCCTAACATAGTGAAGGATTTCACTGTGTCTGAATTGGGCCTAACAGAGTGAAGGATTTCACTGTGTCTGAGTAGGGCCTAACAGAGTGAAGGATTTCACTGTGTCTGAGTAGGGCCTAACAGAGTGAAGGATTTCACTGTGTCTGAATAGGGCCTAACAGAGTGAAGGATTTCACTGTGTCTGAGTAGGGCCTAACAGAGTGAAGGATTTCACTATGTCTGAGTAGGGCCTAACAGAGTGAAGGATTTCACTGTGTCTGAACTGGGCCTAACAGAGTGAAGGATTTCACTGTGTCTGAGTAGGGCCTAACATAGTGAAGGATTTCACTATGTCTGAGTAGGGCCTAACAGAGTGAAGGATTTCACTGTGTCTGAGTAGGGCCTAACATAGTGAAGGATTTCACTATGTCTGAGTAGGGCCTAACAGAGTGAAGGATTTCACTGTGTCTGGGTAGTAGCTAGCAGAGTGAACTGGGTGGATGTTCCCGCTGCGATGGGACTGCTGTGAAGGTTTTGCGCCTCAGTTTTGATACCACCGATATAAAGAGTCCATAATACTGGGGGGGGGGGGGGGGGGGGGGGGGGGGGGCGGGATTAAGAGGGTAAGACAGGACGCTGCATAAAAATCAAACACGTAGTGTTGGTGGTGGTGATAGTGATGGAGGTGGTGACGGCAGTTCAGTTCAGTTCAAATGGTATCTATCCGCTCAGAAAAGCCCATATGCGCTCAGTCCGAAACCGTTCCAATGTTCGTCTGAGTGACGATGGCCTCTCTCTTCGTTTCAAGGAAGATTGTGTAGCGCTTCCTCTTTCCACGCCTCTCTCCTCCAGGCAATCGACGGTGTGACGTCCTTGGCTTTGTGCCCAAAGTAGTGTCCCAAGCTCCTCAACAGTTCAGATCTTCCGAGACACAAGCCACTTCTGATGAAGCTTGATCTCCCTTCACTCCGATATGTCCAGGGCAATACACCCACAGGAGTTTTCGAAGGTGGATGTCGACCATTGACGCATTCCAGTCTGGTCTTCCCATTCCACTTTTTTCTTTTTGTAGCAAGCTCACTGAGTCTGTGAGGATGGTGGCATGTGTGGTCTGACAGTCACCTCTTGAGGCAATCCAGCGGAGGGAATGGGTAACTGCTTCTACATCTATTGTCAAGCTGGAGGTTGAGACCGTACAGGCTGCACTGTCTTCTGCACCTTGCTTGACAGTGAAGCCTCACCCTGATTGGTCTTTGGTGACTGAGCCATCAATGTACACTATGAGGTCTTGCGGTTTGCCGTTTTCTTGAGTGAGAAGCTTGATCTCTGACTCCGTTTCGCCTGCTGTCCATTCTCGATAGTGCCTTCCCAAGTTTGGTTTGGGTATCGTTCGCTTTCCTTGGCGGCAGTAGTTGTGGTAGTGGCGGTAGTATTGTTGGGGGTTGGAGCTGTAGCGGTAGTAGTCGTGGCAGTAGTAGCAGTAAGTATAAATGTGGCGTAAATTTCCCTATTGATGAAAAGGTAACGAGCATGTGCCTCGATTAAAACAACTTCGTAATCAAATAGCAGCTTCGTTTGGGTCCTATAGCCTCGGATAGTTGGTCATTTCTAAAAATGGTTGCATCATCTTCCGAAGTATCTGAGATGACCCGAAACGCTACGTAGCCCCTGGAGATAAAATACATTCGTTCTACTGACTCTACAAAAGGTGGTATCTGCCTTTGTCCTTTCTGGGTTAGACTACTTTACTCACTCCTTTCAAGCTGTCCTGAACATCTTGAAAAATTACAAAAGGTTCAAAACGCAGCTGCAAGTCTCGTGCTCAAAGCTCATAAACGAGATCATGTTTCCCCCTTCCTCAGAACTCTTCACTGGCACGTACTGAGTATAACTCATTGTAACTCCTGTTTTCTGATGCAGCCCCTGTTTATCTGTCTGGTCTTCTTCGTGTGTGCTCTCCATCAAGACAGCTCCGATCCTCTTCTGACCCAAGAACTCTTCGCATTCCACACGTTAAAACCAAAGCATTAATTTTGAACATCTCTCTTTTTCACATGCTGCTCCTTCTTGTCTGGAATTCCCTGCTTCGTGAAATTATACACATTCAGTCAACCACTGCATTTAAAATCACTCTGAAGACCCATATGTTTAAAAGCTACTACAAATTCTCTCCATCCCCCTACCCCAACTTGTTCTGAAATTATTTCAGTTGACTGATGTGCTCTGTGTGTGTGTGTGTGTGTGTGTGTGTGTGTGTGTGTGTGTGTGTGTGTGTGTGTGTGTGTGTGTGTGTGTGTGTGTGTGTGTGTGTGTGTGTGTGTGTGTGTGTGTGTGTGTGTGTGTGTGTGTGTGTGTGTGTGTGTGTGTGTGTGTGTGTGTGTGTGTGTGGGGTGTGTGTGTGTGTGTGTGTGTGTGTTGTGTGTTGTGTGTGTGTGTGTGTGTGTGTGTGTGTGTGTGTGTGTAATGTAGGTCTTGCATGTTTAGCTTCTTGTGATATGAATGCCTTGAGGTCATTGTTATTTTCGTTGTTTACTTGAGGTGTCTCTATGTGGGTACATGTAGTTTTTACTTTTTTTGCTTTTTTTTTTTTTTTTTTACAGTGCGTCAAGCTCTAGTTTTATGTTAGAGGATCGCACTTTAGAAATTGTTTATTATTATTATTATTATTATTATTATTATTATTATTATTATTATTATTATTATTGTTGTTGTTTGTTGTTGTTGTTGTTGTGCGTCACAGACCAGAACACCCTAATTTTAAGGAGAAAAAAGGAGAGAAAATCACAATACGGATAAATATATCAACACCTCAGTTCACATTTATGCGCCAGTTACCTGTACCTCAAACAGCATGAGATGTACCGACTAGTTCTCCGCCCTGATCTAATTTCATTACAGAAGATCACATTTGACATGCACCTTCGGCCTGGAAGTAAGAAAAGTGACTGTCAGGCTGCTAAAAATGTTCAGTTGCAAGCAAAACGTCATATCTATTTTTAGCCGATTATTGCTACCTTTGCCTCAAATCAGGAGTTCCGATAACTTTAGCTGAGACCAATTTCTTGTGGGCTGACCTGTCGGCCTAAATACTTTTCATTTTTCCTTGTTCATTAAATATTTGCTGTTTTCTAATGCTTTGTCCATTTCTAACTTCAGTCTGGTCTGTTATAACAGCGTGCGTTCCGTCTGTTCAAAAATATGGCTTTAAAAACAAAAAAGCTTGCCCTCAACTTAAAGATGCGCCAAATTCATCACAAAAATATAAAGTCCGAGCTAAAGTTCTCGCTTTAGCTCTTTATACAGCCGGTTCGTTTTTGGACGGGGAAACTGCTGAATATCCGTAGGCAATAAAGATGTGAAAGGTTGAGCGACTGACTTATGACTATTATGTGATTTATTACACTACTTTGTTCTAACCCCCCCTCCCCCTCCCAAGATCAAACGTGTTATCCAGTATCTCTCTTTGTACGTATCGAAGTTATCATTTCTTTTCCTCTTTCAGTTGACGGTTCCATCAACGGCATACCAACAAACACTTGTGAAGAAACCTCCTTTGAAGATGACGAAACAACAGTCCACGAAAACACAACAACCCCTGGAACAACCCCTAAAGAAACAACTCCTGAAGAAACAACAACTCGTGAAGAAACAAAAAAAACTGTAGAAATAACCACTGATAAAACAACAACCCCTTCAGAAACAACAACTCCTGAAGAAACAACAACCGCTGAAGAAACAACTCGTGAAGAAACAACAACTCGTGAAGAAACAACAACCGCTGAAGAAACAACAACCCCTTCAGAAACAACAACTCGTGAAGAAACAACAACCGCTGAAGAAACAACAACCCCTTCAGAAACAACAACTCC
>JABMCL010001232.1:122500-277500 GCA_018857735.1 Alviniconcha marisindica
GTTTAAGATTGACTGAAGGTTGAGTGTAGCTACCGATACTGTGGCAGTCCTTCTTCTCTGTCATAGGTGACCAGCTTTCTTCACGCCTTAAAGGAACTACTGATCACACGCTGGTTTGGCTAAAAAAAAAAAAAAAAAAAAAACTTTTTTAATTGGTATAAATTTGTACTAGTTTAGGTACAAATTTTGTGTAGCATTAAATTCTGCTTTGGCCCTTTTCAAATACGCCAACTTAAGACTAACTGTAGTGGTCTAAAAATAGATTAGGGGTCACACAATGTGGTGCAGCTATTTACGAAATGCGCGTTATATCACATTTTAAGATAATACTTTATTGTACATAAAAGGAAATATGCTTTGAAACATACCATCAAAATAACATGTAAATAAATAAAATTCAAATTAAACTGATAATTGAATGTAAGACATACATAAAGAAAAAAAAAGTGTTTCAACAAATTACACTTATAGTTAAAAACAAGTTGTTTCAACAAATTATAATTATAGTTAAAAACAAGTTAATAACAATATAACATGCACACATGCATGCATGCATGCACTCACCCACCCACCCACCACACACACACGCGCGCGCACACACACACACACACACACAAGGCACACAGACACACATGAGAGAGGGAGCATGGCATGCCCACGTACATGTACATGCACACACCCACACACCTACACACACACAAGAGAGAGAGAGAGCGTGGCATGCCCGTGTACATGTAAACACTGCCTACTCTGCAGGCTATTCACATCTGCACCCCCCCCCCCCTTTTTTTGTTTTGTTTTGTTTGTGTGTGTGTGTGTGTGTGTGTGTGTGTGTGTGTGTGTGTGGTGTGTGTGTGTGTGTGTGTGTGTGTGTGTGTGTGTGTGTGTGTGTGTTAGTTATTGTTTTGTTTTTGTTTGTTTGTTTTTGAGGCCAACATACCACCAAAGTTGAGAGTTCCCATTTAAAACATTTTCCCATTTGCTACATCAAACAATTCAACCATAAATACTCTGATTAGATGAAACCAAGAGTAATTTCCCTTGATTACTTTTGTCACTTTCCACCACTGCTTCTGGAAACAATCAATCAATTTTACAGATCAGACTTACGATTTGAAGGTATCCTATGTGTGTTAAGTGGAACCAGTACACCCTGTGGTCAAAGATTTGACAGTGGAGCAATAATCACAGTACTAATTCTGGTGACAGAATATAATATGGATGCCAACTCACCATTCATGGAGAGAAAATTGTTGGGTTTTTATAAGCATGATAAAATAGAAGAAACCTTTTAGGACTGAAATAAAATGGCTTTAATTAAGGGTTGGCTGTTGGACCGGTGTGGTCACTAGGTGAGGTTCAACTGTATGGTACATATAAAGAATGGAATGTCCCAAGCTTTAATGCACATGTCATCTAATAATAAGGCATATCTGAGAGTTGATTGTAAAATGTGTGTGTGTGTGTGTGTATGTGTGTGTGTGTGTGTGTGTGTGTGTGTGTGTGTGTGTGTGTGTGTGTGTGTGTGTGTGTGTGTGTTGTGTGTGTGTGTGTGTGTGTGTGTGTGTGTGTGTGTGTGTGTGTGCGTCTGTGTAAGGAATATCCCAAAGTTGACTGTATATTATGTTTAATGAGGAATGTGCAAATCAGAGATTTCAAAGACAGTTCATGGCAACTAGCTGTTGTAGGCCTATAAACTTTGATACCCTTCTTGTATAAATATATTTTCCGTTTTTTTATTTTATTTTATTATTTATAATTGTTTTATTAACAGCTGAAATATTGTCATGCACCAGCTAGAGTGTATCAGACATTTATCAGAAGCAAAAAACAACAAGACAGCTGAACTAATCATTCATTGATCAGGACTAGGGTTCCACTTGCACCCCACTGGTTTGCATCAATGCATTGTTGCTTGTGTTTTTCCATCTTAAAAATGGTATGATGGTTTACTAAAATAAAATAAAAAGTAGCTTTTGTCCATACTATTGCACTACAAAGGGATGTAACAGAGGATCATCTGAGCACTATTGTATTAACTCCCCTGTGGATGGTTTGACAGGCAACGAAGGTGTTGACCTCTCAGTCTCACCACCTTCTGCCTAACAGAGAGGTTTCAGCCAGTCAGTGCCTACATTTAGTACATACAAACTCACTTTTGTTGCAAATTTTAGCTTCATTCATTTGATATGAAGCTGTTTGATTTGAATGGTATTTGTGACCCAAAATGGCATTTAAAATGTCCCAGGAATTTCCGACCGCCTCCTTGGATATTACCAAAGATATTCATATTTCTACTGACACAGTGCTTACATATACGTTTGTTACTCCATTCTCAAAGCAAAAACATACAACTGGCTCCCTAACACACACACACACCGGCAACAGCAACTACAAACAAAAAGCAACTGGGCACGCCACATCGCTTGCTAATAGTCATTTGACTGGCTGAGACGCTCCTTTCGTGTGCGAAATTCCGACCGCTTCGAGTGAAGAGAATGTTGCTGACATTGGACTGGCTGTGGGAACGCCCGCAGACTTTGATTCAACGAAGGCATGTTTCAAGCGTTCGCGTTGGTTTGGCAAACAGCACAAAACGGACGCCTTCACGAAATTCTTCTTTTTCTTCCTCTTCTTCTTCCAATGACATCCAGGATCAATGTCTGATCATTACTGACATTTATGGTGTGCGAGAAAAAGGGGTGTGGCTGAAAAAATCAAAAAATCTTATGCCTAAATTGGGGGAACCAGAGCTGCATGTACCCCCGAACAGTGCTTGACTGTGTGTGTTTTTGTTTTGTTTTGTTTTTAGTTTTTTTGTTTTGTTTTTGTTTTGTTTTTGTTTTAACACCACAGTCGTCACGGTCTCACTGTACCCCCAACAAATGCGTGTCTACTCTGCGCTACACCCGCAGGCACTTACCGAGTGATGTCCCCTGGATTTCCGAAGAAGCACCAATCACATCACCCTCAAGTGCCCAACCCACAAGAATGGCAAAGATGGCGACCGTTTATGTAGCGATGGTGTTGGCTCTTTTGTTTTGCGTTTCGTCCGCAAAACAGCCTAAATATCCTGTCATATTGGGTGAGTATCGTTTACACGTACATTGATAGCGTGGATATTGTTCAGTACGTAGTTTGTAGCTTATTATGGGGTGCAGACGTGTTAGTGTTACAGTACATATTTTCAAAGTCTACTAGTACTACTATAGTACTAAGGCCTACCGTTACTGTCAAACTGATACAAATTTAATTTGCAGCGTACAGGTCTGTAGTGTGAGCCGGTTTGGCCTAGCGGTAAGGCGTTAGGCTGGTAAGCGGAAGGACCTCGGTTCGATACCGCTTCGGCTCTCCTTTCTCTTCAAAAAGGTTGTGGTTTGTGGACACTGTCTTGTGACTTTGTCCATCACTTCCTACTGAAACATTAAAATGGCTCTCATCGCTGCCCATCTTAATACAGGAGTCATTCTGGTGGTGACAGTGTAGCGATAGGTATATAATCTCCCTCTTCCCCCACCTCCCTACCCTCTTTCCCCCTTCTCCCCGTCCCTAATAAGCCTTATGGTTTCTGTGGACGTTAAGCACTATGTTTACTTACATACTTACAGGTCTGTAGCACTCAGTAGCAGTGTAGGGGATGGGATGCTTACAAGTTCTCATTCCTTGACCCACTAGTAACCTTCAACTCACCCAAGGGCTTAAAGGAGGTCTGCTGACTTTAAGACAGCAAAGGTAGATCGTTCCATCCGCAGCTTTGCTATCTACTACTGTACTAGACTAACTAGTAGTCTAGTAGTAGTACTGCCTAGACAGCCGTTTACGAACCATTTCATTTTCATTTCAAATCTCCAAACGTTTTCACGTTTCCGTTCAACAATTTTAAATATGTAAAGATAATAAAGATGAGTAAAATCCAAGGAGATGGTCGGAAATTCCTGGACCATTTTAAAAGTTATTTTGGGGCACAAATATCAATTTTTATCATCACACTCTGACTCATTAAATCAGGTCCATATGATCATATCTACCGATTACAGCCAAAATCCACAGCAAAAGGTGAGGTTTTTTTCCATATATTTTTGTCTTTGTTTCGAGTCGGCACATGTTGCCATTTGAATTGACATTTGACCTAGTTTACCAGTAACAACATGAATGCTTCCTTATTGCCGATGTTGGCAAGGCAATCGTACGAGTTCACAACTCAATGTTCTCAAGGTGCAATTTTTTCAATATATTTTCCATCGGTTTTTAATTGCTGTAGTTTGTTAACAAGGCCACTTACCTAGCAGCACTTCATCAGCTTCATTCGCCATTTACTGTCCATGACACTGAGTCAACCGAGTCAAAACAAAGAAAAAATTTATTTAAAAAATCACCTTTTGTTTTGGATTTTGGTTGTAATTGGTAGATATGGACCTGATTTAATTATTATGATGATATTTGTAACCCAACATAACTTTTAAAACAGTCCAGGAATTTCCGACAATCTCCTTGGATTTTACCTAAGCAGCCAAGGATGTACCTTTGGTTGAGTTTATGTACCATGTATGCTAAGTGAAAGTTACCCTTAGGACAGGTGACTTGGGTCTTTGAGCCATTTAACTTATTCAGTCGATGTACAGTCATTTAGCGTATGATAATGATGATGCAATGATGTGGCTAAAATGCAATATTTACACAAAATTTTGCAATGAGCGCGACCCCTGTATATGAGCATGTGCCAAAAGGTGCTGCTTAGAAGGTGGACATTAAAGTGAAAAATAAAAGCAGAAAAGTCATTTAGCAAGTAACACCATTTAAAAGATGTCTTTTTTATATATATATATACATTTTAGGTCTGAAAAATATAACTTGATGAAGCGAGTCTGAGAAAAAGACATTTAAAAATGGACACCTGAATCTGTCGGATGCAACACAGAACACAATGTTTGCTTTGATTTAATCTTTGAATTTAATGATTGCTATCAATCTGTGGGGAAAATAAACATCCATCATTTATAACAAGACAGTAAAACCTAAATTGACTCAATTCACTTTTTATTTCATATTCAAAATCATAACAATGATGTCCTGTGTTACATCCGACAGACTGCCACCTTAATTTTTTTAATAAAATGAAAAAACACAACACTGAATCAAAAATAGGATGTGTTTATTAGAATTTATTAAGCATCATTGTTTCCATGACTGCAGCATGAAATAAGGTCATCAATGACATATTTTTACATTTTATCTGTCAGATATAACGATTATTGGATGGACATAATATTTCCTATGCTCACAATACACAGCTTATAAAACAACAGTGCTGATTGCCCTACACTGCAACAAAATGTTACCAGCTGATTTAGTAGTGGTTTTGATGACTGCAGCACCAAACAAGTTGCTTGTAATTTTGTCAAAGGCCCTTTTTAAGCATTTTATCTGTTGGATGTAACAACTCTATGGTGGACACAACACTTCCCTTTGTAAAGTTTGTAAACTTTCCTAGTTTTCCTACATCTGACACATTGCTGTAAATATTGAACAAGGCCGAAACCATTATTTAAAGTAATGCACTGTCGGATGCCACGCATATCAAAGGACACAATGGCGTATGTAACACTGGACAGTATGTGACTTAGAAAAAGTACAGCCAAGTTGACATTATTATTCTTTCATTGACAAAACAGAAAGCCATGTGAATTACAAATGTACACAGCAGGGACAACATAAGTGGAGCATGAACCCTATACCCTGTTGTTAACAGCAGGTAAAATTCAATTACGAAAGACATTGATTTGGCATTCAAGTCTCACTACCTGGAATAACAACTGTAACACATTGTAAGTAACCAGAAACAGTAATGCAAAATCTGGAAACTGATGACAAAGCATAGAGAATTTCCCATGTTAATACTAATTCTTCCCATCTTTATAAATTTAAAAGATTTGTTTACAGTGAGTTGGCAGTTCAGCATTGAGACATATCTTTATTTCTCTGCTGTTCCTAAGTACTGCAGTGCTTCCCAGGACGAATATGGCTTCATGCTCCACTTATGTTGTCCCTGCTGTGTCATGAAAAGCACTTGCTCTCCCCCTTTTGGCGCATCAACCTCCTTAGCCTGAAAAGAAACATGCATGTGTACAAAATAAGGCAATATAACAACTGTTTTTGAGGATATGTTTCCATATTTATAGGTATGCAACTCTGGAGACATACACGCATATAAGATATTGTGTTGTGTGCATGCACGCTGTGTGTGTTTGGACTTTCCCAGAATATATATATACATAACATAAGGTAATTATAACAACTGTATTTTGAGGATATGATCCATATTATAGGTATGCCACTCTGGAGACATACAGCATATAAGATATTGTGGTGTCTGCATGCACGCGTGTGTGTGTTTGGACTTTCCCGAGAATATATATATACATCTATATCAGACATTAGGTAATATTACTAACATATAGTACTGTAGTTGAAACATAATAACACAGATACCAGGTTGCCATGTGGGGTGGGGTTGGGAGTTAGTACTATAGTAGGGAGAAAAGACCAAATGAGCAGAAATTTAAAAAAGGAGGGGTCCTTTTTTAAATTTCTGTTCATTTGGTCTTTTCTGCCTACTATAGTACTAACTCCCAACCCCACCCCACATTGTGCCACAGTGTATTGTATTTTGTGTTGTATGAATTTTTTGTCTTCATGTTACATATTTATAGTGAATTGTCACAAGAATTCTACTTTATATGCTGCACTGTATTGTATTTGTACTGCAATGCACATATAAAATTACATTGGTTAAGAAATTCTATTCTGGCATTCACACACTTTAGAATGCATCTGTCCTGCTAGAAATAGAATCAAAACAACAATAACAATATACTTTATTCATCCCAGGGAAATGGAAAGCCTGGGAAGATAAAAAAAAAAAAAAATCATCTCCCTAATCACAGTGTTAATGTCATGGTAATGCTTCTTTTCTTTTTTTGTTGTTGTTGTTATGTGTTTGTACAATTGGTATAAATTGGTATAAATAGATAATTTACAGCTATGCCCTTCTTTTTTTAAAACTCTTAGCTCACATCACAGACGGCAATAATAAACCTGTAGAGTTGCAGAAGTGTACTGAGGAGTAAGAATTTGTGTCATGGCATCATGCTGTTCCGATCGACTGAACAATTTTTTTAAAACGCTGTCCGACAGCAGCAAATCAACTCCGAAACATGTGCCGTCGTAAACACAGGTATTTTTGCCATTATGAAGTAAACACTTGAATGAATACGTTTTTCTCTTTCAGTCGAAACACTAAGAAAAAAACTAGTTCATTTGATCGAAACTTTGACATTGCTGTGCAAATATTGGTCACTCGTGATCAAAACACTGTCATCTGAGAAACAGCTGGCTATCAAACAAAGACATCACTTTGAATTGGCACACTGCCGACCAAAACCTGTTTAATAATGGTCACTTCGCTTACAATTACGAATGAAAATGCAAAAATAATGTTGTATCAATGAAAAATAACTATTTAATCTGTCGGATGCAAAATCATATTTCGATCAAAATTGTAAAAAGGTACATGACCCAAATCGAAAATTCACTCACCGCTCCTTGTTGGCACCATGTTTGAAGAGAAAGTGCCTACTTTGCAAAGCATTGTGGATAAACATGGCCGCGCTTTGAGCAAAAAGACTGCAGTCACAAAATCAACATTTATCCCCAAGATTGGCAATTTTTCGATCGTTACAGCCTGACAAAATAAGAACTTGAAATTTTAAACTTGAAAAAAATAATTATGAACGGAATCCAATACTTTTATTATCACTGCTTTTGACTAAACACTCATTTTAGCAACAGCTTCTTTGTTTCACCACCCACAAGTCTGCAGCGAATAGTAGCAGACAAACATTTTCGTCAGCATCGGAACCGGACCCAATGCGTTTCGATCAAAATAAACATATGTTTATGTCAATTATTCAGATTTTACAAGTAGTTATGAGCCGTTTTCACAAGCATTAAAAAGCTTTGACTATGTCCTGTCAGGCAACAAAAGGAAAATTGCCTGAAGAAGAAAGATGCAAACAAAATGACAACTGAAGCCATGTACCCGAAATGTGCACCCTTCCTTTGCCAATTTTCGGCCTGGACTTGGTGTAAATTTTCATATTTTACTAACTCAAAACTGACTTTGGGAGTCAAGTTTATCTTTATTATCTCTTTGATGCATACTCTTTCAGATAAAGTTAGGTTTGTTCAGAGAAAACTTAAACCTGAAGAAGCATTTACGACCAAAAAATGAATGGTCCTCGCCGAGCACCTTTTGGCACTGGCTCATATACTAATATAATGTAAAATTTAGTAATAAATCTGTGTTACACGACAAACTCCATTTTTGAAATCCATGCAGCCAGACTCAGAATATAGCTGCCAGAGTAGCAGGTGACACTGCACTTACTTTTACTAGTTTTAGAATTAAGGGGAGACACGCAGGTGCAAATTGGACCAATTTTGACACTTTAACATTTCTTGTAACCGTTCAGTAACGTATTTTGCATGCATAGTGTCTTTAACATGTATAATTTGTCAAATGTCAAAAGGGGATTCATATCAAGTAGGATGCTTTTCTTTCTTTTCATGTGCATTTTCTCACATTCTCACTTTTACAACTTTTTCTCAATTGTAAAACCCTAAGGCTTCGCTTTGAGTAAAGATAGAGTCTTGAAAGTTTGAATGAGGGTTGTATATGTATTGATCTTTACTTTTACCAAGCAATTTGTAGATGGCAATATTTGTTTTAGTTTTATGCTGATTTGAAATATTATTGGTATCATTTTTACAAGCATAAAAATTAAAATGTAAATAATACAATACAATAAAGGAAAAGCATAATAACCACAAAATCCTTGGTAAAAGTAAAGATACCATCATGTTTGTATAAACTGTGAAACGAAAAGTAATCTGCATGCAATGACTGGAGTTTTAAGCTTTTTAAATAATTGTGTTTGGTGGCCATCTTGGATTGTTTCTATGGCAACGGGTCGCCAAAATGATGTAACAACTTTTGTTTTTTTCTCCAAGTCATCTTTTAAATACATCCAAATCCCAAACTCTTAGATAAAAGAGGTTTGGGTCCATTTTGCACTACCATGTCCCCCCTTAAATGACAGTATCACTATTAGTATGAGACATGAGTATGAAATTGACAGAGAAAACAGTTGCACACACTACCATTTCACCCAACACCAGTTGAACCTGAGGGTTTTAGCTGAGGAACACTAACACAAACAATATCCTGGAATAGAATTAACAACTCCTCTTTGTAAATTTTGATATGAAAATTATAAACACTAATTTTTGACACCTCATCAGTTAACTACTTGCTTGTTTTTTTTACATTTCAACCTAATATTAATTTTTAACATTTGTGGAAATTGTGTTTAGAAAACACCCTTTGTTTGTTGGACAGTTCCTGGTGATGGAGGAAGCCAGCTATACGCCAAGCTGGACCGGTCAGAAGTACCCCACTTCTACTGTGCCAAAAAGACTGCGGACTATTTCAACATCTGGCTCAACCTGGAGGAATTTTCCTTGCCCATTGAGTGCTTTGTGGACAACATGCGGTTTGTCATCTTTTTCCTTCTGAAGTGTAAAACTCCATCAGTTCTATCCTAAAATGTAAAAGTCACTCAGTTCTTACTTCTAACCTAAAGACCTAATGTGAAAAACTCCATCTAATTCTATCCAAAAGCGTAAAACTAAAAGGCAATAAGACCACTCATATGGTCATTCATCAGAAATAGTGTTGAATGAAGCGTCCTGTGCACTACCAAGTTTTGTTTTAACCAGGTACTATCTTGAAATCGGTGCAATTGTGCTTTAACAAAAAATATTTTGCGTCACAAAACTCATTGTAGAACAGTTTCTGTGACATAGAAATTGGTACCTATGATCAGCAACATCTTAGAAACACAACAAACAAACAAAAAACCAGGCACAATAGCCTCCCAAGTTTTATGATTGTTGATCGATTCCAAGGCATCATTTTGAAAATCAGCGGCCTCAACAGCCAGATTTTATTAGATCACATACATCGCCTGTTGGCATGATATTTTTTCATGGTGTAAGAATAATCATAGCAATCACAAAAACAGTAAGAATAACGAGAAAAAAGTTTACTACAGCCTGCCTGAAATAGGTGGATTGAACGTAAAACATAAATTTATTCCACCACTACACCAAGAATCTTGAAATTTTGCAATTTTTTTGCGTTGTGATTGCAAGACTTGCAATGCAAAAACATCACAAAATTTCAAGCTTCTTGGTTCATCACTTTATGTACTACATTTGCTCCACAGACTCGCACAGTTTCTGGTGTGATTTCTGGTGGTTTAATCATGCATTTAATTTACTAATTGTGCCAGTCAGATTTGCCTTCATTCCATGTGAGGGAGCAAAATGGCGGCGAATTGTGGAGAAAATAAAGATTTGTTTTTTGGTTAGGAATCTCCATTTTCTGTTACGTACTGTAATAAGTGACTTGGTGTTCTCATTTTCTGTGTGAGAAGGTGCAGTATCAGCAAACATAATAAATCTGTCCGAAGGTCTTGTGGATAAAAGTCAAGACAAAATATTAATGACCACCGGTAGATTCTACAAGTTGTGACAGCCGTGGCAAATACGAGATTTTTTTAAAGGTACTGGACAGGATTTTTTGTGAGTGTGACATACAATGTGAACTCTTGGTTATAGGCAATTAGTATGTTCACTGGTACTTTAAAAAGCTTGTGTGACACTCAAAATAGTTACGATTATAGTTGTTAAAATTTGCTTGTTCACTTAATTCGGTGCAGCCGACATTGGTCATAACTTCACACCAAGGGCAAGGAATCATTTGCATGATCTGGCCTTCCCAGTAAAAGGCCATTGTTATCAAACATAATCACTGAACAGCAAGCATGCAAAGAAATATTGTTTTTGCTTTGCAGTGTTTGGTTAATTATTTTGTTGTTGCTATTTTGGTCATTTTGGATCTGCTGTGTGGAAAACACAAATGACAATTAAGTGTTCATAACGCCACCCCACATCCAAAATGAACTGATGTTGTGATGTTAACTGTTAATGTTATGTGTGCAATTTGTTAAAAAGAATAAAACAGTATATGAGCATGTGCCAGAAGGTGGTACACCGAAGTGGGACATGCATATGTAGTAAAAATCAAACACCAGAACTGTTTATTACAGGTTAGCCATGTCAAGGTACTGAGTGAGTTTGAAGATTATAATTTCAGTTATGAAAAATATTTTTTTGTCATACCTGAGGAACACAACGAACAAGATGTCACATATTTAAGCATGGACACAGGGTGCATCATGAAAAGCTTTCTTTAACAACCAAGAAAAAAATGTGAATCATCTCATTCTGTACCTGACATAATTTAAAAGTATATACCAGAGTTTAGTTCTTTAATTTCTGTATATTTTATGATTCTACTCACTTCAAAGCAAAAATATATATCAAATGTCACTCAGACAATGGACACAGGCAGAGCATAAATTCACCAAGAACTCAACACAGAATCAGAAATCCAAGCCACTTCCTAGTTCCTGGCAGACTGTAAACTACATGTCATAGATCACTGTCATTTTATGCCCAGTCAGTTCTGCTACAAATAAAAGAAACTGATGGAACTTACTAAGTAAAACATGAAATAACTGTAACTTGTGTAAAGTCAAAGAAACTGAAACTGAACAATTAAAATAGAGGTATTTCACTAAAAAGACTGTGAATCAAGATTAAAAATGCTTCAGTGTTCAGTTTGTTAAGCAGTTGAAGAAACAGATCCATTCTAACAAACAAAATAATAGTTTTAAAAAGAAACAAAGAAAATAGGATATCTTACAGGTCAGAAAAAAGAAAGAAAAAAAAGAGTACTCTAACTGTAATAATTTCTTTGTTTTTATAATTATTTTGAATTAAAATGTGATCTTGCCAGCTGGTAGTACTATTTTATTATCTTTTCTGCCAGTCTCATTTATGTGAGCTGACTAATGAGGGAAAATGGATAAAAAAATTTTTTACTAGTATTACTTCTTTCTTTTTAACAAGAAACTTGAAATAAGTGATTATTCTTCTACTGACATACCATGACTGGAGGTGTTCTGTCAGGTTGCTGAAAAAGGGGGAGGGGGGGGATATTTTCCAGGTCAGAGACCCCCACCCCAAAAAGCCAACAATTCATGCTGAGATTTACATTTTCAGACACATAAAGACTTAGGCTTTTTCGTTTTAGGGCTTTTTGGGGTGGGGGTGGGTCGGTGGGGGTGTACTTTCTCCGGACGATGCAACCAAGCTCAAACGGCAACAGTTGTAATCCTTTTATTTCACACCAGCATGCAAAACTAGAGAAACAAAAATTGGCGAAATCTTTAGTGGATAGTCATAGTGACAGTAAGCAGTATTGATCAAGCATCACATGTCAATTAATCGTCACCAAAACAAATGAGCCGACACAGTTTTAAAATTTGCCGTCATGCAATGAATTTGCAGCGCTTCTTCAAACTCACCATGTGTTATCAACACACACAGTCAGCACCATTAATGGATACATGTATCTTTGAGGTGAACAAAGGCGAAAGTTGGAAGTGAAAACACAAAATGGTTACCTGTCACCAACAGACATAATTTTGGACTCGGAACTTGAAGTTAAATTTCTCAGCAGATGAAAAACTCTAGAAATGTGACTCAAACTTCGTTCAATGCGCAGGAACTATTTTAGTTCCACGAAGACACATTGTTTGTACTATTGACTGAGCATCAGGATGGTCAGCTAGTGTTGTATGTAGGACGTATGCAGCAAAGATTCAAGACATTATGAAGCTGTTTTGTCTGAATGACCACAGGGTAACTGACTTAGCAGCATTTCCCATTGAATCCTTTGGGAATAAAGCCCCAACGCATGGCTCAGACATCAGGCAGATTTTGGCATTAATTTTTTTTTTTTTTTAATATGCCAGGTACATCGTTGCGAGGCATTTATGCACACAACATGCATCCATCCTCTACAGTAGGGCCGGCTTTCACACTCATTCCTACTTCTTTTCATGAAGAATTTGTTCATATATATATATATTATATATATAATAATTAATATATTCTAAATCATTACATCCACCCATTACAGTTCCACTTTTTTTTATGTCATTCTAACTCAGTGTAATCATTTTTTCATCTAGTGAAATGATGTGTGTGCAAGTGTATGTGTGTGTGCACATGAGCGTGCATGCCATTGCCAATGTGTGTGTGTGTGCAGGTGTGTATGTTTGTGTGAACAGGTGCATATTGATAACATGTGTAAGTGTCTGCCTGTGTGTGTCAGTGAGTGTGTGTGTGATTGGGGGGGGGGGGGGGGGGGAGGGTATGTTCATGTAGTTCTGAACTTCTGTGTATTTTGCTATTAACAATGAGAAATATGAATATTAAATTTCAAACATTTTGTCTTTTGACTCGTATGTTAGTAAATGACTCACACATTACAGAACATCCATTTATTACTGTTTCACATGTTCATGAAACTGAAAGACATCTATCAAATACAGTGAATTCATTCTTTCATCCAAGGTGTTTGTGTGTGTGTGTGTGTGTGTGCACACGCGCAGGTCTTGCAAAATGTATTCCAGAAGAGAAATGGAAACCATGTCACTAACCACCACATTCTTTTGTCTAGTGCATGGTTTGAATGGACCATACAGTGTCAATATCATTGACATTGACTGATTAAGATTAGTAAGAATACTTCCTCAAATAAAATGACAAGTGAATGTTTCTGTCAAATAAAATGACATCTGAATGTTTTGGTTTTAATTAAGTCACTTGGTTGCCCCTATCAAAATGATGCTTTTGGTCCAACCCCTCCCCAGATCTGGAGACACCCATCTGTGCACACAACCCAAGGTGTATTATCTACTACATATAATTAGAAATCATTATGAGTATTAGATTGTGATCTGATTTACATCTCTGGAGTCAATGTAATGTATCAGATAATAAAAATTATCCCATCATGACATATTGATTAAATTGCAAGCATGTGAGTATCTGCAGATATTTTTATGTGTGACAGTTGCTGCATATATCTGGACATGCACATGAATAGCAAATACTGCTGAATCTGTCATTTTGAATGATATTGGATAATCATTAAATTAGTGTAGGTGGGGGAGGGGGGGGGGGTTAGATTCTTTCTTACAGTTTCTACTGCAATCATTTACTCAGGTCTTCCCACCTTGTGCATTTCACCATTTGTGCATATTATACATAATAAAACCAAAAACAGTACACCTAAGGTTTTTCGAGAGGGTAGGCTGATGCACTAAAAACAAAATTGTGACTAGTGCATTGACCTAAACATTAGTCATTTCAGTTTACACTGTAACTGAGACCTGTATAATAATATACATGTATCTGACACCATTACTGTTTATCTTGGTCAGTGAGGTGACACATTGCTGCCCACCTCAGTAAGGACAATAACAACCTCGTTGTACATTTTCAAATACAATGCCACACACTGACCTGTGACTAATTGTTCTGGAGGACACTGAACTCATTAAGTACTGTAGCGTAACTCTTGTTTTTAAAGCCATCATTCACAAAGCACATGGGGCACTCATAAAAATGCTCTCTCTCTCTCTCTCTCTCTCTCCTCTCTCTCTCTCTCTCTCTCTCTCTCTCTCTCTCTCTCTCTCTCTCTCTGGGGGAAAGGGTGTGGTGGTGGTGGCATGGTGTGATTGCCAGAAGGTGAAGAGATGGTTGTGAAGTCCAAGGTTCATGGAAGTATTTAATGGTTCACAACAAACATTGGACCTATCTTTTCAAGTATACTCAACAAAAAGGAGTGGGTCAAATATGGGCTGCTAATATGTAGTCAGATATATTTAGTCATCATATTGGTACTATTAGTACAGTAGTAGTGATGCTAAAATACACACGTCTTTGTTAGTGTGACACAGGGCCTCAGTTGGTGAGTTAGGGTGTCATGACCAACTCCATTGCATTTACTGCAGTTTTTGTACAAATGCTGTGCTTCATTGCAGAAGCATACGTAGGTGACTTGAGACTCTGAAAGCAGCAATTTGTGCATGGCATCACTCATTCAGAATAAACTCACCCAGACACCTGACATCAATCGCTTAACCTAGATAACTGTCAGTAGTATAGCAGTTTTTTCTTGTCAATTTGGGTCTTTATAATTATATATATGTTTAAACTGAACCAAGCCATTGCAGATTTAAAGCACTTCATCTCTTACAATCACAGAAGTGAAGGGCCTAATGAATGTGTATTAATATTCTCTGCATGTTGCATGGAAGGGGGTGAGAATGACCTGATGAGAGACAGAGCACTGGTATTTGTTGGAAAAACTAGCAGGAAAGCTCCAAAAGCAAAAACTCCTTTATACTAGCCCACCAAAAGTAAAAAAGAAGAATTAGTAAATAAATAGAACAGGTAACCAAAAGCAAAAACTCATTTATACCAGCCCACCAAAATTAAAAAAGAAGAATTAGTAAATAAATAGAACAGGTAACTGGCAAATATGAGTCATGAACAATATTTAAAGTAAGAGATTCTGCACAATAAAACAAACACATGACGAGAAACAAGTAGAAATCCCCTTGAATCATGTTGGATGCTATACCCTCTGTAAATGACAGGCAGTGGTACACATGCTCTCCTAATGTGGAGGTACAGTTACCCTGTAAGCTAAGGAAAGGTGGAGCCCTGATTTACTAAGACTTAAGTACCCCAAATTTTGTCTATCTCCTCTGTTACCTCTGATAGAAATGTTCAGTTATTTGTCATCTTTCAGTTTGTTTTCTTGTTATGTGCAGTTTGAGGTACAACAGCACAACTCACACATCCCATAATGCAGATGGTGTGGACATCCGAATCCAGAATTTTGGTGATACTAAAACTGTGGAATGGTTGGACCCAGATGACTACATCCATCATATTTCTGCACGTGAGTATTTCTCCTGTCTGACCTGATCAGAGTGCAACCAGCAGTAAGGAGAAATGCTGGCTGATGAAAACAATAGTGTTTTTAAATGTTTCAGCAGGTGTGGCCAAATGTTCTAACTTACTAGACTAGGAGCTTTATGTTACAAATAATATCACAATCAAGGATAATCAGCTTTAGTAATGCATAATTAGTTTTATTAATGTAGGGGAGTGGGGTGGGGAGTGAGGGAAGCAGGTTGGAAGCATGGATGAAGAGTCACAAGTCAGAGGTTGCTATAACATAACTTTTTATTTGCACCAACCAGGAAACAGTGTCTGTGTTGGAAAAGACACAAGCAAATACAACATTTAGAACATGAAAGCAAATGTAAAGTCTAAACAACACACTGGGGGAAAAGGGACGCTGCCAGCCCAGCGCACAAGTTTTAACACTTTAGATAATTTGGGCCATAAAACTCCCACCCAATCAAAAAATAGAAAAGACAGGAAAGAAAGATTAAAGGGTCATGGGCCGGAACACACACAATACACTCAGTTACATTAAATTGCTTTCTTTTTGGATATTGTACTGGGTTACGTTTTTTGTGGGAGGTGGTTCATTCAACAAGTTTTTTGTTGTTTTATTTTTTATTCTTTGCAGGTGGTATGCAAGTGTTCATTCACAAAATGGATGAAATTCTACCCTGACATAGTGACACGCAGCTACCTTTCTTTCCAAACTGATTTTATTCTCACACTGTTTACCATTTTGTTTGTGGTCCTTCACAAACATCCACCAGTTGACTAACCCACACTGAACATTCTGTACATTTGCCAACTGTAATGTTCAGTAACACTACAAATCTATGACTCTATCCTTGAACCATACAAATTTACCCTATTTGTACAGGTAAATTGATTGACACGGTTTCGTAAAATTCCAGGCACTGTTCAGCATGAAGTATGTATGTGGGCAGTGTTTGGAATGTTCTTGCCACCAACCGGCCTGCTATTTGTCTAACACTGTTTCGACTAACAGTAATCTGTTATGCAAGATTATATCCACCCAAGATTATATCCACCCCACAGGCACAGCTTTTCCAGGCTTCTGTCTACCCCACTGATCAACTTTCACATACCTGTCCATTCTTACTTTTTGTCAGTAAGGTTCAAACTGAACAAGGATAAAACTGAAGCCATTCTCTTCTCAACACCCTATCATGTTTGTCACTTCCTTTCTTGATATTCATGTCAGATGTGATAACCAGTGGAAAGGTGGAGATGGGGAGGGGGTGGGGGGGGGACTATTTTGGGACAGCTGATGCTTTCTGAGTGCACAGGTATGTGTTCTGAGCCCAGAGCATGGTTCCATAATTTATCTGTTGATTGTAATTATCTCTGATTTGTCTTTTACTTTGTATCCACAGTATAAAAGTCTTTAACTTTTTATCCAGACTTAGGTGTACTGATTTTTTTGATTTTTTAAAGACAGGTATGTGAATGATATCATCTGTATACTGTATAATTTTCAGAGACCCAGTATTTTCCATAGTCTGGCTTGTACATTTTTGATTTTACAGTCTAGGTGACTGAGTGCGAGTCAGTTGAATGTTGTCATCCTGCATGTTCAGGATATTGGGATTATAATGAAGGATTTGTGTTTTCTTTAGTTGATAGTTTTTCAGTTTGCATTATTGTGACATAAACTGTGGTGTGATTTTGTTATTGTTAGGTGTATTGTCTTTACTTGTGTTTTAGAAGTGTGTATGTTTTAGAAGTGTGTATGTTTAGTGCTATAAGTGGTTCTGGTCCAGCTTACCTCTCTGAACTGCTGCATGTCTACACTGCGTCTCGTACACTACACTCTTCTTCAGACACCCACATGCTGGAAATCCAACAATACAAACACAAGACTCATGGCTTTCATACCTTCTCTTGCTTTGGACCCCACATTTGGAATTCACTCCCACAAGACCTTAGATACTGCTCAACCCTGTCATCTTTTAAAGCCAAACTGAAAACCTTGCTCTTCTCACAGTATTTCCATCCTAAGTAATATCAGTACCCAGTTTCTGCTACAGTTACTGTGTGTGTGTGTGTGTGTGTGTGTGTGTGTGTGTGTGTGTGTGGTGTGTATGTGTGTGTGTTTGTAGTACGTTTTTATTTTTATTTTTATAATACTTTATGTAAATTGGTAGGACTATGCTCTACATGTGTAAAGAATATCATATTTAGGTTAATATGTATCATGTGAGCGCTCAGGGCATTGATGAGCACATGATAAATGTATATTATTATTATTATTATTATTAGATGTTTTTGTGGACCTTCACCCTCAAAGTGGAAATGAACCAAAAATGCATTTAGGGCATAACTAGTATATTATACAGGGGTGTCCGGATTTAAAAAAGAATTTAAAGACATGCACACATAACACAGCAGTTTTTCACTTGATTTGAGAGAACAACCAAATGTAGCATGCTGCTGCAAATGAAAGTATTTGCACATTTAGCCATGTTTTCAGGCCTACTTGTGTCTGAATTAGTTTCCCTGTAACTTGGTGACTGCTGTCATCCATACACAGTTGATGACAGTTTTTGATACAGTTACAGAGTGGCTTTTACACAGTTAAAGTATGTCCTTTTTCTGTCCTCTCTGCCCACAGCAGGCTTAGAACTTTGATTTTCTTTTGCTCACACTGCATCCATTTGACCTCTCAGTGTCAGCAGAGCCAAGCTCTTCAGCAATCAGCATTGTCACAAAAGTGAATGTTGTCTGTCCGCATTAGAACACCTGACATTTTGTTTGCTGCTGGTAGTGAACTCACTGTCAGTTTGACTCTTTGATGGACAGCTGTATTTATTTTATTTTTTAAAGAGAGAGAGAGAGAGAAAAGAAACTCACAGTTGTCAGAGAGATAGATTTCCCACTTCAGTGACAGGTTAGGGTATGCAGTTTGCATCCTTCCAAGGGGTCATCTTACCTTCATACATTAACATCATAAATGGTTGAAGATATCTGTGTACCTGTGTTAAATGTCTGTGTCATGATCCTACTTTGTGATATGTGTTGACTGTATGGGACTTAGTTCACTGTTTTGTTTGGTTTTAAAAGTTTTGATTGAGTCAGTCTGTTGTTCCTGTGGAATACTTTCTGACATTGTGGTTGACTCCGACAAGGCTGGGATTTAGGTTTGTTAGTTCTTCCCATGGCATGCTTTGTGGTGTTTGTGTTTAGTAGGCTGCAGCTTTGATCAGTCAGGTGTTCCCATGGTATGCTTTGTGGTGTTTGTGTTTAGTAGGCTGCAGCTTTGATCAGTCAGGTGTTCCCATGGCATGCTTTGCTGTGTTTGTGTTTAGTAGGCTGCAGCTTTGATCAGTCAGGTGTTCCCATAGCATACTATGTAGTGTTTGTGTTCAGTAGTTTAGGGTTTAGTCCATTGTTCTGGTGGTATACATGATACTTTGTAATATTGTTGTTTAAAAGTCTAGTCTCATGTTTAGTTCAGTCTCGTGTTTAGTTCTACTGGGATACTTTGTGACATACTGTATTTAGCTGAATCTATTCCACTGGCATACTTTGTGATGTTTGTGTTTAACAGTCTGGTGTGAAGTCCAATCTGTTGTTCCAGTGTCCTACTTCTATAACATTGTGGAAGCTCTGGTGGCAAATAACTACACCCGCAACAAGGACATCAAGGGAGCTCCTTATGACTTCAGACGAGCTCCCAGTAAGTAGACTGTACTGTTTGAATCTGCCACAAGGGCAACACATTAGACTTTCAACATCAGTGTGGAGGTAGCATGCTTGCACTGATGAGGCCAAGCCTCTTTTCACAGTCATTTGAAGAGGAACCTGGGACACCCTCCCCCCCCCCCCCCCCCCACCCCTTCCCACCCTACACACCACGTCTCTATGTGTGTGTCTCACTCTGTCTCCTCACTGATATGTCAGTCAACCTTTGAATCACAATGAAAATCCCTCTCACACACAAGTATCGATTGTATCTTTTGTTGTGTTTACCCTCCCTATATTATTATATACATGTTTGCGGCATTGACATGTGTGACTTTTAAGTTTGTTCTGAAAACATTTTTCTGTTTGTTTGATGCCACAGATGAGCTTGCTGAATTTTATGCCAACCTGACAAAGCTGATTGAGGTCACTTACGCTGAAAACGGCAACTCTCCAGTGGTGATGATCGCCCACTCCATGGGCAACCCGGTGATGCTGTACTTCTACAACCACAAGCCACAGGAGTGGAAGGACAAGTACATCAGAGTCCATCTGTCACTGGCAGGAGTGTGGGCAGGGGCTGTCAAACCCATCAGGCTCATGACGTCAGGTGAGCATGGCCCACGTTCAGTCATTTCAATGGGTTTAGGCTGTGGTCAACATGCAGAAAATGTTCAAAGCGAGTACATGCTTTGGACAACACATATAATGTCCAGTGACACTGGGATAAGATCATCATCCAGTGCTGTGGCACTGTAAAACAGGGGGGATAATAAAATCAAATACTGCCAGTTGCTGAGGAGACATGGTGACAGCGACCTATTTTGAAGGTCACAAAATGTGAGACTGCATGGGAATTGTCTGTGAAAATGCAAATTTTGGTCACAGTGAAACTGACATTCTGCAGGGAAAAAGAAAAGGAAACACTGAATACCTGCAAAACATTTAGAACGTGTTCATGTTTGGCTGTTGCCTGTTGCCCCCAGACCCCCATTGTGGATTTTTGTCCTTACTGTAGTATTTAGTACTCTAATAATGTTTAGAAGAAGAAGAAGCCGCCACCTTTAGTATGGATGTGAGTGCTGTCATTTGCTTACTTGGCCAAAGAAACAGGCTGAGGCTGACAGAAAGCACTGTTGGTTGACAGTAGCAACAAGAGAGAAGTTGGCTTAAGGCACTGAGCAGCCAGTAATGTGGAAGGGGATGAGGGCATGTGCTAAGCATCATGCAGCTTCACTGCAAGAATTAAATGGTGACATGAGAAGCACATTTGGGAGGGAAAAGTTGTTAGAACCAAATTGACACATTGTGGATTCTTTGGGCAGGTGACTCGCTGGGCGTGTTTGTTGTCAGCCCTTTAGAAGTACGCCCTGAGCAGCGCGCCATGCCCAGCACAGCTTGGCTTATGCCTTCCACGCGTTTCTGGGAACCTGACGAAGTCTTGGTCATCACGGAGCATCGCAACTACACAGTCAGTGACTACAAACAGCTCTTCACGGATGTCAACTACACAGATGGCTATTTACTGTGGCAGGACACTAAAGATCTAATTGGTGGTGAGTTGATATAGCTTAAGCAACTGACCACATGTGAAATACCAGTTTGTGAAGCACAAAGAGAACTCCATCTCCAACTTGAAAACTTTATTTTACAAGGATTGTTCAGTCAAAAACCTGTCTGACAACTTCAGACAAAGAAGTAAGATATATTTTAAGCACTTCAGACAGAAAAGTAGGTATATTTGAAGCACTTCAGACAGAGAAGTAGGTATATTTTAAGCACTTCAGATGGAGAATTAGGGTACATTTCAGGCAGTTCAGACAGAAAAAAATCCCAGACACAATGTACGGTGCATTTCTGAACAATGGAGGGTGTGTTTCACAGGTAAAGTAGGGAACACTATAGACACCCCAGCCTTGTGCCAGTGCGGTTTGGGTGCATTGGCCACAAAGCTGGATGTATTTTGGGTGTCTCAGCCACAAAATGAGTGCATTTTGGGTACCCCAGACATAAAGCCAGGTGTATACCCTACTTTTCTGTCTGAAGTGCTTGAAATATAACCTACTTCTCTGTATGAAGTGCTTAAAATGTACCCTACTTCTCTGTGTGAAGTGCTTGAAATGTATCTTACTTTTCTGTCTGAAGGGCTTGAAATATACCCTACTTCTCTGCCTGAAGTGCTTGAAATGTACCTCTACTTCTCTGACACTTAAGTGCCTGAAATGTACCCTACTTTTCTAAACTAAAAGTGCCTGAACTTTACCCTACTTATTTGTCTAAAATACCTGAAATGTACCCTACTTTTCTGTCTGAAGTGCCTGAAATGTACCCCCCTTCTCTGTCTGAAGTGCCTGAAATGTACCCTACCTATCTGTCAAAGGTGTCTGAAATGTACGTACTGCTACTTAGTAAACGCAAGTCTGATCCCCTGGACACACATTTTCAAACATTGGTTTTCTGGTGATTGCAGACATGAAAGCCCCCCAGGTGGAGGTGCACTGTTTATATGGCTCCAAGGTTGACACACCAGGTGCGCTTCAGTTTCCGCCCAATGGCTTCCCTGACACCTACCCCAAAACCATCCCAGATGATGGAGACGGCACAGTCAACATGCGCAGCCTGGAGGCATTTTTGGCCTGGTCAGACAAGCAGAAGCATGCAGTGAAACATTCAGTTCTGGAGGGGGCTGAGCACATGGCCATTCTGAGTGACCAGCGTACCCTCAAGTACATCACGGATTTCCTCATGGGGGACAGGTAGCACGCTGCGTTGGTGTACTGGGAGTAAATGATGATGAGTTTGATAGGAGACATGCAAGTTGTTTGTTTTGCTTGAGTCACTGATGTTGCAGTCAGTTTCATTATTTCTCATCATTGTCATTATAGGCATCTTTGTGTCTGTTTCTGTGGGTGGAAGAGAGATTTGTAAATGTTTTTGAGTTTTAGTTTTTGTTTGTCTTTTTGATTTGTTTCAGTGTTTCCTTTTTTGGATCAAAATAAATAAATCATAACATAAATGTTTTGAGTTTTTGTTTATGTCTTTTTGATTTGTTTCAGTGTTTCCTTTTCTGGATGAAAAACTCATAAGATAAGCACATGTGATTCCTAGCGGGCTTGTTGCAGCTTTAATGGAGATAACATTACGGTGTGACAGATTCTCTGCTTCCATGGCTGTCAGGTTTTGTTTGACCGTCAGCTTGACTGATGAAGTGAGGTGTGATGCTGTGTATTGCATTAACCCCAAATTTGTGCACATGGCAGCTGCAGAAAGTGTGTCAGCATAATAGATCCTTTCTCTTCCTGTGTTGCTGCTTTGGATAACATGTACAGGTGGCACTGGTTTAAAGAGGCTCATGCTTCCTGTGCCTTGTGAGTGTTGTTGGAAGAAAAAGAACACTTGTGTCAGCAGTTAAACAACACGTTGTCTACAGTCGATCCATTTCACCGTGTTTTGGGAAGCATCCATTGGACATGAACTAAGTGAGAGCAAAGAACTTGAGTGAATAGTGGTGTTTCATTTTGGAGAGGACTTTCATCAGTTCTTGGGGTCAGTTTGGCACAAAGGTCAAGTTCATTCCATGCTCTGTGCTATCAACAGTGAATGGTACCTCTGAAAAGGCCTGCCAGCAATATCATCTTCTCCCAAACATCATGATTGACCAGTCCATGTCCTGTTCTGCATCAGTATGCACTAGGTTTGTTTACATCAACAGACTTCGCTGAAAGCTAATGAGTTTCAAATCTTTGACTCATAGAACTGGTTATAAATTTGACAAACTATTAAACTGTGACTTTGCCTCATTTACTAATGAAATACTGGTGACAATACTTGTGTTTGTTCTGGATTATAAGAAACTTGCTTACATTTAATGAGTAAACAAACATTTATAGGTTACCTCAACAAGCATGAATTCCTTCTAAATCTAAGTTAAAAGTTGGCTGGATCTTTGTTCTAAAGGATCCTGTTGAGCCAGTTTGTGAGGCTGGTTCATGTTAAAAAGCAGGTGAGTGGGAAGCCACAGTTCCAGAGAAGAATCTCCAGGAAGAAGCATGTCTTTGGTCTGGTCAGACGTCAGGCCTTTGGTTGAGAGGGCTGGGAAAAGAACATTTATTGTTTTGTTTTCTACCACTGAACAGTGGTAGCTTGCTTGCTTTGTTGTGATATTTTACTTGTGGGTGTAGGTTGTTTTGGTAGGTGTGTTTGACACCTGTGAATGTATATTAACAGTCAGGTCTGTGTAAATATTCCTCTGTGTGTATGTGTGTGTGTTTGTGTGTGTGATCAATATGTTGGACTTAGTCAGTTTAACTACTGAACTGTGCATGTTCCTGTAAAAAAATCACATAGAAATGTTTGACTTAAACGTTGGGGGGAGCTTCATTTTTATACCTTTATGAAGTGAGTACAGCTTTCAGAAATTATCGGGGAGGGGAGGGTATGGCATGATGGTGATTCTCAAAGTGTGCAATTGCTAACTTGGCAGGAATGAGTAACTGATATATGTGTACACAGAGTTTGTAGAGTTTTAAATGGTAATAGATCCTGTTTGGTTCATGAGTTGGACAACAGTGGGATGGAAGATGGCTGTTTCTGTCATTTGTCCTTGTTGTTGGTTCTAGGTTGCTTGCTTGCTTTTGCTCAAGATGGTTGCCTCTCAGTTTACTGATTGAGAAATTGTGTATGTGTGGTGTTTCACTCAAGCATGCTAGAACATAAAAGGGTATCTGTCTTAATGATAATAGCGATTGTTTCTACAGCACAGTATTGCACTGACAAGGGTGAGCACACTGCACTTTAGATCAACAATATATACATAATATGTACACAAAATGTCAAAAATACAGTGTGAACATAATCTCACACACCTCACCTGTGCCTGCACACACAAATACACAAAGGTGCACAGAAGGAATGTACTGGCAGGAGGGGGCAGGGTCAAAAGGAAGAAGACCATTTGAAATCATTTGTTGTGGTATTGTCTAGAGGTTTTTTCTTGAATTGATCATTTTATTGATTTACCTCATTTTCCGTACATAGGTAACGGCACATAATGTCAGTGGCAATGCATGTCTGCATCAGTGCAGGTTTGGGGTTTTGATCTGATGGTGCTTTTTTACTTAAGGTGTAGGATAGTAATGGCAACAAAACAAAATTCGTTTGTAGGAATTCACAAAAATGTTTTGGGGGATCTGCACATAGTCTTCCACAGTGCTAAGAAAAAAGAATATTATATTCAAAACAAATAAGGGGGGGAAAATGGAAGTAAACTTAGCTTTTCTGTTTTTTTTTTTTTTTCTTCTTCTTTTTTACACTGTTATGTCTACACACCTGTGTCATGGATAGAGCAGTGCAGTATTAGCAATATACCACTAAACTGCAGAACCAAGTTCCTGCAGTATGGCATACTAGTAGCACTGCAGTGGTAGAACTGGTTCACTCGACCATTTTGTAACTGTGGTGAAAAATGCTGTTAATGTTAATTGAAGTAATCCTAGTAGAAATTAGATTCATTCCATGTTAAGAACTGAAATGGAAAAAATTCTCCTCTGTCAGCATTTGGGCCTTAAAAAGAGGAAGGTGTGTCTTTCTGTGAGTGTGACTGGCCAGAGTAGCTCAGCCTTGACTCTACTACTGGTGTACTGTTTCTAGCCTACTGGTATCGAAAACTGGTAGAATAATGAAATAGTGATATTGTACCACTTTGGTTTTCTACCCTTGACTGGTAAGCAGCTGTCATTATGGTATGCTTTAGATTCATATTCTTGGTTTTACTGTTCATTTGACATTGTACAATGTAGGTGTTCACTGCACAAGTTAGTGTGACAAAAAATGCTCACTGGTGGGGTTTTCAGTATTAATGTTCACAGACAGGTCCACTTTACAGTGTTGGTATACTGTAAGTGGTCACTTTTCAGTTTAAGTGTGCATATGTATTGACTGCACAGCATAGGTGTTCACATTAGGATATAAACGTTCTGTGTACAACATAGTGTCAGCTGGTGTGAGTGTTCATTGTACAGTACATATGCTATTTATGGAGATGTGAGATCCATGGGATGTTGTGTCAGTGTATTGTGTACAAGGGGCTGGGTGTACATTGGTGGTTGCACACACTTTTCAGTGAACCAACACGTTCCCTGTGTGTACTGGTGGAACATTGTGTGCTCTTTTTTTTAAAACTTTTATTACAATTATTGAAGAATGTTCTCTGCTGGGGCTGTTTGTCATTTTTGCAAGTAAGTGGAAACTTCCTAATTAGGTGGGTCGGTTTGTCATGTCTTTGATGTGTAACATGATTGTCACTCATTAGTGTGCATCATCCTTCAAGTATTTATGTGTCTGTGTCTGTATATTGCTGCTTCCCAGCACATTGATGCAACATAACCTTTTCAGTGAATAAGATATGTCAGTGGTGTTCATGATTACTTAGGTCAAAATGTAGAAAAGAAAAAACAAGCAAATAATTGATTGTTGAGGCATTCTGTTTAGGTCTGGAAGACCTTAAAAATCTGGAAGAAGCAAAAATAACAAAGAGACGAAGAAGAAGGTACTATTCCCTTTACAAAGAGCCTATTATTGGATGCAAACGGAAGTAGCTCTGCAAGTATGAACACTGTCCTTGACCTATGGAACCAAAGGGTGTTTGAAAATTTTAGAGCTGGAAAAAATGGCCCCAAAGGCAACTCCCGACTTCAGTGTATATTTTTGTGTCATTTCTTGGATCATCTAGTCATGGTGAAATCCACTTGGTTTACATTGCTTCCACCCTACCTCAGTGTTTTCTGTTGGTAAGTGTGTGTTAGTTTATCTGAGCATTCATGGAATCCCCGTGTGATTTACGGTGTCATCAACTACCCGAGTTGCTTCTGTTTGTAAGTTTGTCTTGTAGACCATCTACACTTCTTGCTTGATCTCCTGATCATTGTTATTGCCACCCCCTACCCTAATTTCTTATGTTTGTACGTTTGTGTGAACTGGGGCTACATCGAGGCCACTGTGGAGTCCTCATTCACAATGTATTGCCCGTCCTGTTGCTGATATATTGGCCCAGGCGGAGTAGAGAGACTCAGAGTGTCTGTGCGCACTACACTTTGCATTCCCATATGCTAGTTTTACTGTCCGATGATTCAGTGTCCGGTGATACAGCATTAAAAAGGCATCTGTTGACAGTAGTACGCTAGCGATGCCAGCTCAGTCAGATGAAGTCCACTTGTCATTTTATTCAGTAGTTAACATCATGGGCATATGTTTGGTTGTAATCATTATAAAACTTAAGCACACTGATTTTGTTCATGAAAAACCCTCTTGCCAAGTTCTACAGGTTGCTGTTGGTGATCCGTGTGAAGGGTGTTTGACTATCTCTTACTGTGCTTGCTTCACTGACGAGGCTTTCGAGACAGGTTTCAAGTGCTGTACAGTGGAGACAAGCTTCAAGTGCTGTACAGTGGAGACAAGCTTCAAGTGCTGTACAGTGGAGACAAGCTTCAAGTGCTGTACAGTGGAGACAAGCTTCAAGTGCTGTACACTTGACCCCTGATGACGACAGACCACCTTCCTTTAAAGCTTCCGTTCTCTGCAACCTTTCCATTGTGTTCCCTGTCATTGAACCCCTGATCACGGACCCCTCTTGTGTGTCAGACGACTTTTGCGAGACGGTTGGTCATACGCTGCTTAAATACTGGCCGTCTCCAACAAGGTACTGGGACGATTGGGGAGGGAGATGAGATTCCAGCGGATTGGAGAGGGAGTTGGGATTCCAGCGGATTGGGGAGGGGGTGGGGATTCCAGCGGATTGGGGAGGGAGTGGGGATTCCAGCGGATTGGGGAGGGAGATGGGATTCAAGCAGATTGGGGAGCGAGTTGGGATTCCAGCGGATTGGGGAGGGAGTGGGGATTCCAGCGGATTGGGGAGGGAGTGGGGATTCCAGCGGATTGGGGAGGGAGATGGGATTCCAGCGGATTGGGGAGAAAGATGGGATTCCAGCTGATTGGGGAGGGAGTTGGGATTCCAGCGGATTGGCGGGGGAGTTGGGATTCCAGCGGATTGGGGAGGGAGGGAGAGATTCAAGCGGATTGGGTAGGGAATTGGGATTCCAACGGGTTTGGGAGGGAGTTCGGAGAATCCGTCGGGTTTGGGGAGGGAGATGGGACTCCAGCGGGTCGGGGAGGGAAGGGGAATCCGCCGTATTGGCCAGAGCCGCGTAACGCAGTTGAGTCCATAGGCCACGGCTGTGTAGCAGTTAACACAGGTCCAAAGACCGCAGCATGAATCCATAGTCCACATCTGACCTGTGTTGGTAAACAATAGCTGTCTAAACAGAGTGTTTCCTTAAGTTACAGCTGTGTAACACAGTGGACATAAGTCCAGAGACTACAGCTATGTAACACCGTTTGCATGTTTACATGGACCACAGCTGTGTAACACAGTCAACATTTCCATAACCCACAGTGGACACGTGTCCATAAACCAGAGGTGTGTAACGCTGTGGACTTGTTTCCATAAACCACGTATGTATAACACTGTGGACCGCGGCTGTATAACGCTGCGGAACAAGATGACATGTGTCCATAAACCACAGCTGTTTAACACAGTTCCTATGTTTATGAACTGGTCGCAGGATTGCAAGCCTTTGCCCTGACCCTAACTCGCATGACCATCATACAAACCTGTAGATGGGGGGTACCGTTTTCGAAGAATGAAAAGGTGAAGAAAATTCTTCATACTTTTGACGAATTTACTTTAATTTTACTAATACGTTTTGCTTTGCACGATCTTAACGGAACGAGGCCCAGAGCGCTCGTGCACAATCAACGCACAAGGGAGTTGATTAGCGCTCGAAATACGTCACACAAACAGCAACAAAGACCTGAGTCGCCTACAGTAACTCACACCTGGCATTCGAGTAAATACAAGGTACATAACTCACCCCCCCCCCTCCCACCCCCCCCCCCCCCCCACCACACACACACACGGTAACTCGATTGGCATGCGAGTAAATACAAGGTGCATAAACTCCACCAGATGAACATACAAATGAGGATGTACCTCTGGTACCTATGTACCTTGTATTTACTCACATGCCAGGTGACAGTTACCATAGGCGACTCAGGTCTTTGTTCTTGTGCTTGTGTGACGTCTTTCGAACGCTAATTAACTCCCTTGTGTGTTGATTTGTTTTGCTTTGCATTAGGATCAAATTCACGCGTGTTTCGTGTGTCACTCCATTTGTGTACCTGCCAGTCTTTAGCAGCAACACTGATTTTTTCCAAATTTTGGTTTTTGCTTTATCGTCTTGTATTCTCTACACAAGAGGAATTGTTGTTAAAACCTAAACAGCTGAGTAATGTAATGTGGCATTTTTCGACCAAAAATGTCCAATGCTCTTGATTGGACTGACGTCGGTTTTTGATTGCAGCCTCTGCTTTTGATGAAATTGAATAAACAATCTCTTTCAAATGAAAACGATGGTCTGTGTGCATTGTTTTGGGGTAGTTGGTTGTGTGCTTTTTTTCTTCTCTTTTTTTCCCACCGCTCCCCCCCCCCCCCGCTTTGTATGCATTTAACGGAAGTTTTCATTTGTTTATATGTACGTTTCGCAGCTACAGATAGTAATAACAAAAGAACGCGCACACTTGCGTGCGCGCGCGCGCACCCACACACACACAGTGCATGTACAGATGCACGCGTGGATAGATGCATGCGCGTGCTGACTCACTGGCACCTTGTGACCTCTGCTTGAAAGCGGCCAGGAAAATGACTAGTAAAAACCAAAACAAAAAAACAACCTACAACCACTTCCTTGTATTTGAATACTGTTATTATACAATGGAATACGATACGACTTTATTGTCCACATGGGAAAATTCATTTGACAGCACTAACAAAACGACGATTAATTAGGACATCGCCAGTTGCGCGAAACAAATAAACAGGTGCACTTCAAACGTAAATAACACGCACTCAAAAAGTCATTAAATGGATTGAAATTGCCGAAGTCCTTGGAGCGCACCCCGTCCAGACACCTGCACCCTCAACCTGCTGCTCCACCACAACCCAAGTGCCCATGCACACCACCACCATCCAAGACCCCACACCACCACCACCACCACGCAAGTGCCCACACCACCACCACAACGCGTGCCCACCACCACCATCACCACGCAAGTGCCCACACCACCACCACCACCACGCAAGTGCTCACACCACCACCACCACGCAAGTGCTCACACCACCACGCAATTGCTCACACCACCACCACCACGCAAGTGCCCACACCACCACGCAAGTGCCCACACCACCACCACGCAAGTGCCCACACCACCACCATCACCACTCAAGTGCCCACACCACCACCACAACGCAAGTGCCCACACCACCACCATCACCACGCAAGTGCCCACACCACCACAACGCATGTGCCCACACCACCACCACCACGCAAGTGCCCACACCACCACCACCACGCAAGTGCCCACACCACCACCACCACTACCACGCAAGTGCCCACACCACCACCACGCAAGTGCCCACACCACCACCATCACCACGCAAGTGCCCACACCACCACCACCACGCAAGTGCTCACACCACCACCACCACGCAAGTGCTCACACCACCACGCAAGTGATCACACCACCACCATCACCACGCAAGTGCTCACACCACCACCACCACGCAGGTGCTCACACCACCACGCAAGTGCTCACACAACCACCACCACGCAAGTGCTCACGCCACCAAAACCACGCAAGTGCCCACACAACCACCGCGCAAGTGCCCACACCACCACCACCACCACCACCACGCAGGTGCCCACACCACCACCACCATCACGCAAGTGCCCACACCACCACCACCACTCTGGACTGCCAGGTTGAAAAACGCGTTTGTCTGGTCACCCACACCCCGTAGTCCACCCACTTAGCCCCATCCAATTTCTGTCTGTTCCCTTAAATGAAAAGGGAGCAATTTTAAGACGTAAAAGATCGCGCCTTCGTCGAGGGCGTGATTTCTGACATATACCTGTCAGCGTGGTCTGACATACCTCAGTCAGCATGGTCTGACATGCCTCAGTCAGCGTGGTCTGACATGCCTCAGCGTTGTCTGACATGCCTCAGTCAGCGTGGTCTGACATACCTCAGCGTGGTCTGACATGTCTCAGTCGGCGTGGTCTGACATACCTCAGCGTTGTCTGACATGCCTCAGTCAGCGTGGTCTGACATACCTCAGTCAGCGTGGTCTGACATGCCTCAGTGAGCGTGGTCCGACATACCTCAGTCAGCGTGGTCTGATATATATCTCTTATATATGGTCTTGTGGTTTGAAAGGATGACCAAGTGCGTGCATGCCGAGGGGAGTTATTTGGAAGAAAACTGGACTAAAAAACAATCTGAAACAGAAAACTTAACAAAGCAAGAAATCGATACGAATGCCCGCCACTCTGCAGCTCGTCCTGCAACCCACCTGTCGTTCCCACGGCCTTCTCGAAACGTCTTCTTACAGCTGGACATAAGTGACCAACAGAAAATCTTCAAATTAGGGCTCCCCCCCCCCCCCCCCCCCCCCCCACCCCACCTTTTTTTAAAGACAGCTTTGAGTTTCTCATCGGGTTTAGAGAACGTTTTTTTTTTGTTTTTTTTTTAATGCGCGTGACGTGCTTCCACTACTCAAGGTCGAGACCAGAGACTGAGACCGCAGTATCCGGTAGGCAAGTCACGACGCGGTATGCGGTAGGCAAGTTAGGATGCGGCAAGCGGTAGGCACTTGAAGTTAGGATAGGCGATAGGCAAAACAGGACGCGGTATGCGGGAGGAAATTTAGGACGCGGTATGCGGTAGGCAAAACAGGACGCGGTGAGCGGTAGGCAAAACAGTGAGCGGTAGACAAAACAGTGAGCGGTAGGCAAAACAGTGAGCGGTAGGCAAAACAGTGAGCGGTAGACAAAACAGTGAGCGGTAGGCAAAACAGGACGCGGTGTGCGGTAGGCAAAACAGTGAGCGGTAGGCAAAACAGTGAGCGGTAGGCAAAACAGGACGCGGTGAGCGGTAGGCAGAACAGTGAGCGGTAGGCAAAACAGTGAGCGGTAGGCAAAACAGGACGCGGTGAGCGGTAGGCAAAACAGTGAGCGGTAGACAAAACAGTGAGCGGTAGGCAAAACAGGACGCGGTGAGCGGTAGGCAAAACAGGACGCGGTGAGCGGTAGGCAAAACAGGACGCGGTGAGTTGTAGGCAAAACAGGACGCGGTGAGCGGTAGGAAAGTCAGGACGCTTGACTGTTTTGTACACGCCGTTTCACTAATCGCCAGTCACGACTCTTTTCTGAATGCAATGGGTTTGATGACATTCAGAAGCGGAATTAGTCCTATAAAGTTTTCTTGTGATCTCGTCTACCTTTTGGAGAAAACATATTTTGAGAAGGCAGGCTCCTTTACACAAATCATCCTCGTGTGCCCCCCCCCCCCCCCCCCCCCCCTTCCCCCCCCCCCCTCCCTCCCCACCCCCCACCCCCGCCCCTTCACCTCCACTGATTCGAACAACTGAATTGAACAGCGGCAGCAGGAGCCAGCAGACCACAACGCAAAGCTTTTACAGTAGCATCTCTGTCAGTACAGTCTAAAAAAAAAAAAAGTTTTACTCACGCTATTGGATTTTTTAAATGTTTTGTATGTGTCGTGTTTTATATGTTACAGATTCTCTGAATGTAAGTCTTTTTAGGTCTTCTTGTTTGTTCCATTATAATGGGAAGCTGCTTGTCACTTTACTCCTTCAAACAAATTTCAAGGACACGAAAAATAAAAATAATGTGCTCTTTTGCTGAAGATAATAATATGGCATTGTTTAACATTAAACTAAAAATACAGAAACAAATGCGTGATTGTTGATTGTTCGTCTGACAGGAAGTTTCTAGATCTACACACCAGGAAACTTTGTCTGTGTCATGTGCAGTGATATTGAATGTGGGCGGGTTTCACTTCCATTTAGGATCGAGTTATTTGTGTGTGTGTGTGTGTGTGTGTGTGTGTGTGTGTGTGTGTGTGTGTGTGTGTGTGTGTGTGTGTGTGTGTGTGTGTGTGTGTGTGTGTGTGTTGCTGTTGTTGTTGTTGTTGTATGCGTGCGTGCGTGCGTGCATGCGTGTGTGTGTGTGGTGTGTGTGTGTGTGTGTGTGTGTGTGTGTGTGTGTGTGTGTGTGTGTGTGTGTGTGTGTGTGTGTGTGTGTGTTGTTTTTTGGTTTGGGTTTTTCTTTTCTTTTCTGGATGAGTAACTTGCCAACTGGGCGGTCCGGTCTGGTGCAAGGAAAAGACCGGCAAGCTACTGTGTTTACAACAAAGACTGATATAACAATTTATATCAAATCAAGCATTTGAAAGGAGACCTCGAAGCGGGCTGGCTTTGTTTGTTTGTTTTCTTGGCGCTTCAGTCCCCGTTTCGCCGGAAAGTAATTAACCGTGCCAAGCCCCGTTGTTTTTTTGTGAGCCTTGGTCTCTATCGTGTGCAGTTATGTTCACTGTCTTCGTTTCGCTCTCCCTTTTGTGCTCTTTTTTTGCCGACATTCACCCCTGTTCCACTGGCGGTGAATCAAGATTGTTTGTGGTAACTAAAAATGACGACAACGGTGAGCGCTCTCTCTCTCTCTCTCTCTCTCTCTCTCTCTCTCTCTCTCTCTCTCTCTCTCTCTCTCTCTCTCTCTCTCTCTCTCTAAAATGGTGTATGGTGATTTAGGAAGATTTCCTCTTTTCATAAATAGCTATATTAGTTGCATTAAGTATTGGTTTCGATTATTGGAAATGGGGAATGACAGACTACCGAAAACAGCCTATGAAATGCTGCTGTGCTTAGACAGAAATGGAAAAGACTGCTGGGTTTCTAGAATTAGGGAAATTCTGTGTGAAACTGGAATCAACTTTGTATGACTGCAGCAGGGGGTTGGTGATAAAAACTCCTTTTTGAGGTCATTCAAACAAAGGCTAGTAGATATGTTTATACAGGAATGGTCTGGAGCTGTTAGAGACAAAGATAGATATGAAATTTATCGGTCCTTCAAGACAATCTTTGAAAAAGATAAGTATATTTCAAACACTGATATATATTGCTTTAGAGTGGCTGTATCACAGGCTAGATTTGGAGTACTGCCATTAAACAACAACTTACACCGGTACAGCGTTTTATCTCTGGACAGAAATTGTGCTTTTTGCATCAATGAAATTGAAAGCGAACATCACTTTTTGTTTAAATGCCCTATGTACGCAGACCTCAGAAGGAAATTTATACCAGATTCTTCCTTTAGATCCTTAAAAACAGCACTTGAAGCAAGAAATCAAAGTCTATGTCGGAATGTGTCAAAGTTTATTTTTCATGCCACAAACAAAAGAAAACAATTTCTTGATAGTAAGTGTATGAATGGATGACATTGCAGTTGTACCAAAATTGGTAATTCTCTATGTGTGCGAATGCCCCCCCTCCCCTTCCCCCCTTTATTTCTTCGTTTACTTTGCTTGATTCCATGCCCCCGCGCGTGTGTGTGTGTGTGTGTGTGTGTGTGTGTGTGTGTGTGTGTGTGTGTGTGTGTGTGTGTGTGTGTGTGTGTGTGTGTGTGTGTGTGTGTGTGTGTGTGTGTGTGTGTGTGTGTGTGTGTGTGTGTGTGTGTGTGTGTGTGTGTGTGTGTGTGTGTGTGTGTGTGTGTGTGTGTGTGTGTGTGTGTGTGTGTGTGTGTGTGTGTGTGTGCACTCATAGTGTACCCCCCGTGCTGTGTGTGTCGTGTGGTGTGTGTGTGTGTGTGTGTGTGTGTGTGTGTGTGTGTGTGTGTGTGTGTGTGTGTGTGTGTGTGTGTGTTGTGTGTGGTGTGTGTGTGTGTGTGTGTGTGTGTGTGTGTGTGTGTGTGTTGTGTGTGTGTTGTGTGTGTGTGTGTGTGTGTGTGTGTGTGTGTGTGTGTGTGTGTGTGTGTGTGTGTGTGTGTGTGTGTGTGTGTGTGTGTGTGTGTGTGTGTGTGTGTGTGTGTGTGTGTGTGTGTGTGTGTGTGTGTGTGTGTGTGTGTGTGTGTGTGTGCGTGCGTGTGCGTGTGCGTGTGACAGAGATGGGAGAGGGGCCAAGCAGTTCGTTTACGTGAATGTGTGCGTGACTGTACGCACTGCCTCGGTGAGTTTTTGCGTATGTGAGTGCGTGCATTATAGTGTGTATGTGTGCATGCTTTTATAATAATAATAATAAAAAAATTCTAAGCGCCTTCTCAAAAATATTTTAACAGCCCAGGGCATGTACAAAAGCAAGAATAGGACAACATGTTGCATAACATGCTACAACATAAAAAAAGTTATGTCAGTGTGCGCGACCGCGCGAGAGTGTGTGCGTGGGTGTGCGTGCGTGCGTGCGTGCGTGCGTGCGTGCGTGCGTGCGTGCGTGCGTGCGTGCGTGCGTGTGTGCGTGCGTGTGTGTGTGGTGTGTGTGTGTGTGTGTGTGTGTGTGTGTGTGTGTGTGTGTGTGTGTGTGTGTGTGTGTGTGTGTGTGGTGTGTGTGGGTGGGTGTGTATCCGCCTCACTGTTACTTTGTCTATAGAGATAAGTGTGTCTTTAGTCGTTGTTGTTGTTGTTGTTTTGTATGTATGCTTTGTTTGTTTTGTTGTTATTTTTCAATAAGTTTATCGTGGCCTACAGTTACCGTACTGACACAGGCTGGTTTTTCTTTGACTCGGAGTTGTTGGCGTATCGTTTCAGTTCACACCATGCCCAGAGCGGACCAGCGGGGACATCATCCCGTGGTGTTGGGTGAGAGTTCCCCTCATTCACACCCAAATTCCCTCGTGAAACGGAACACATTCAGGCAACCACTGCATTTAAAACCGCCCTGAACACCCACTTGTCAAAAAACAAACAAAAAACTGCTAGTAATTTCCATTCTCTACTAGCAGTAAACTGTGACTGTTCTGCTCTCTGTGTGTGTGCGTGCGTGCGTGGGTGGGTGCATGCGCGCGTGTATGCGTGTGTAATGTATGTATTGGTGTTTTGCCTTTTGTGCTTTGAATTGCTTGTATCATTGTTACTGTCGTTTTCTGCTTGAGGTGTCTCAAAGTGGATATTGTTTTATTTGAAATTTGTGCACGGACGCCGAGCTCCATGTTTATGTTAGAAGTTCGCGCTTTATAAATATTTCATTGTTATTATTAATAATCACGGATTGCTTCCCTTTCCCTCTCTCTCTCTTCTCTCTCTCTCTCTCTCTCTCTCTCTCTCTCTCTCTCTCTGTATATCTTTATATGCTACATGTCGACCTTCTAGGTCGCCGAGTTCTATATGATCAACCGTTTTTGCAAATCAAAATAATAATCAAGCATTTGCTTAAATCTGCCAACAGTCGCAAATAGTTGAGACTAACGCTCTAACATGTTGCCGTCTAAAAGGCTAATTTAAACACCTGTGGGTTAACTCTGTTGTTTCGTTACCAGTCGACAGAGACACTGACAGCCGACAGACAGACAGAGTGAGGAAGACAGACAGAGAAAGAGAAAGAGAGATAACTGAATGGTAACTGTACCCTTAACTCTCAGACTGCACATGCATGTGGTGCTTATTTTTAATCAGTAAACTAATGTAGGCCTAACGCTGCTGACTAATCAGGCCGCAGGGCTAAAATATACTTCAATGACTTATGAAAGCGCGCGCGCGTGCGCGCTGCGTGCGTGCGTGCGTGCGTGCGTGCGTGCGTGCGTGCGTGCGTGCTGTGCGTGTGTGTGTGTGGGGTGGTGTGGTGTGTGTGTGTGTGTGTGTGTGTGTGTGTGTGTGTGTGTGTGTGTGTGTGTGCAGTACCAGGTTTGGGTGGGAGTCAGCTGTGGGCCAAACTGAACAAACCGAAACACAGCCCCCACGTTTTATGCTACAAGTACACCAAGGACTTCTACAACATCTGGCTCAGCCTCACCCAGCTCGTGCCCAAAGTCGTCGACTGCTGTGTGGACAACCTGAGGTCAGTTCATCGGTGTTGGAGAGAAGCAGACAGCTAGCTGAGAAATAGATGCAATTGTCCAACACCATAACGCATCACTCCTTTGCAGACCCAGTCCTCCACTTTACTGATTAGAAACAAATCCTATTGTTGAAATCAACACTGTGCAAGACAATCCGGAGCATCGTACGTAATTACGATCGAACGCCTTTGTAAGAGATCTTCAAAGAAGCTTCTCGCAAAATTCTGTTGATTGCATTCCATCCTCTTGTGGTTCTAGCTTCATGGGGATTGTTTTCTCTTTTAACCAAGGCTTCACTACGATCTTTCCACCCGCTCCACCCGCAACACAGAGGGCGTGGACATTCAGGCTCTGCACTTCGGTGATCCCAAAAGCGTGGAATGGCTGGACCCATTTTTCGACAGATTACTGCAACAGGCGTCCGTGGGTGGTGAGGTCGGCGCCGACCGTGCTGTGAGGTTTTCCCGTCTGTCCGGAGACTGGACATCCCAACACCTGGCCAGCTACTCGGTGGCAAGCCTTCTGGGGGACCGGAACCAGGCCGTGCAGTGGCTACAGCCGGACCGAGCTGGACTGAACCGGACCGATCCGGACAGAGCCGGATCGGCATGTCGTCTGAGGACAGGGGCATACTTCTCCAACTGGGCCGAGCCGGCTCTTCGCTTCGGCGTTTTGTCCGATTGTAAGTGGCTGCGATAGGAAGGAGGCAGGGATGATAGTCACGTCTTCTGTCCTAAACAGTTAAGCACGAGCGACTTCTTTCACATGTTGGGTTTGTTCCACCACCCCACCCCGCGCTCTTTTTGTTGTTGTTTTTTGTTTTGTTTTGTTTTGAATGGGGGAGTGGGAATATTTTCTAGTTGTGTGTGTGTGTGTGTGTGTGTGTGTGTGTGTGTGTGTGTGTGTGTGTGTGTGTTGTGTGTGTGTGTAGGTGTGTGTGGTGTGTGTGTGGTGGTGTGTGTGTGTGTGTGTGTGTGTGTGTGGTTGTGTGTGTGTGTGTGTGTGTATGTGTGTGTGTGTGGTGTGTGTGTGTGTGTGTGTGTGTGTGTGTGTGTGTGTGTGTGTGTGTGTGTGTGTGTGTGTGTGTGTGTGTGTGTGTGTGTGTGTGGGTGTGTGTGTGTGTGTGTGTGTGTGTGTGTGTGTGTGTGTGTGTGTGTGTGTGTGTGTGTGAGTATGCATGTGTGCAAGCGTGTGTTTTTGTGTGCAAGCGTGTGTGTGTGTGATTTTGTTTGGCTGATTGTGGTTTTTGTTGTTGTTTTGTTTAGTTTCTACGCTACCATGATCACATTCATAAACAATATAAACAAAACCTGTTCTTTGGTCGTTTTATTCATTCAGCTATTCATTACAGTGCTAATCATCGTAATTGTCATCGACGTTGCTTACCTCCATGAGATGGCTCTGTTGTTGTTACTTTGTTGTGTTACATTGTTTGCCTTTCCCTCCTTCTTCACGTGTGCAGGGCTGTACTCACACTCTTCCTCCACAGTGTCGTCATCACTATGGTCCACAGCACCGTCATCAGTATTTAGCTGACCAGCAGCACTCCATAGTGCCGTCATCACTATGGTCCACAGCACCGTCATCAGTATTTAGCTGACCAGCAGCGCTCCACAGTGCCGTCATCACTATGGTCCACATCACCGTCATCAGTATTTAGTTGACCAGCAGCACTCCACAGTGTCGTCATCACTATGGTCCACAGCACCGTCATCAGTATTTAGTTGACCAGAAGCGCTCCACCAGCGTCAGCGTCGTCCTAATGATTTTGCTTCTGTTCCAGTGGCCTACTTCTCAGACATGGCCAAACTTCTGGTTGCCAATGATTACACCAGAGGGAAAGACCTGAGGGCAGTACCCTATGACTTCAGAAAGGCTCCCAGTAAGTGGACACAGTCATACACCATTTGTTACAGCAGTCAGAAAGGCTCCCAGTGAGTGGACTATAGTCGTACACCATTTGTTACAGCAGTCAGAAAGGCTCCCATTGAGTGGACTATAGTCGTACACCATTTGTTACAGCAGTCAGAAAGGCTCCCAGGGAGTGGACTATAATTGTACACCAATTCAGCTGTCAGTCAGCAACGGCAGTATTGTGCGTTGGCCTGTGTTGTGTTAGCGGAGTCGTGCTTGGAATGGTGGTCTAATTCTGATTAGAGTGATTAAAGGATGGGTTTTCTCCGAAGTGTCTGTGAACGATGTTAGAGTTATCTGTGTGTCCGTCCTTTGTCCGTCTAACCGTGTTTCTGTTTGTATTTATGTGTATGCATGTATGTCTACGTGTGCGTGCGTGCGTGCGTGTTTGCGTGCGTGTGTGTGTGTGTGTGTGTGTGTGTGTGTGTGTGTGTGTGTGTGTGTGTGTGTGTGTGTGTGTGTGTGTGTGTGTGTGGTGTGTGTGTGTGTGTGTGTGTGTGTGTGTGTGTGTGTGTGTGTGTGTGTGTGTGTGTGTGTGTGTGTATACCTACCTGTTTGTATATATTTATTTATAAATTCGCCCACGTACCAATCGTATATGCATCTACGTGTATGTGTGTCTACGTGTACGTGTATATGTGTGTGTTTATGTATATATCGTTATATGCGTCTATGTGTCTGCGTTTCTGACTGGCCCAGCAGGGACCGTGTCCCATAACTCTAACCAATAAGTACATTCCATATTCTTAAGGACCTGAGTTGCTGATTTCTCAGTAACGGAAAACGTTCTCGTGTGACAGACGAGATGGGAGAGTTCTTGCTGTTCATGGCAAACTAAAGAGATGTTCACCTTACAGACGAGATGGGCGAGTTCTTCAACAAGACGAAGAAACTGATCGAGGAGACCTACCACAAGAACGGCAACCGTTCCGTGGTGATGGTGGCGCACTCCATGGGTAACCTGGTGATGCTGTACTTCTACAACCACGTGGTCGGCGGCCAGTGGAAGGACAAGTACATCCGGGCCCACGTGGCGCTGTCCGCTCCCTGGGCCGGCTCCGTCAAGTCCCTCAAACTCATGTGTTCCGGTCAGTGCCGGGGGTGGGGAGGGGAGGGGCGGGGGAGTCAGAGAAATATTGATGAGGTGAACAAGAGAATGGGAGGGTTGGTGAGTGAATGGGTTGGTGAGTGAGCAGGCCGGCGAGTTAGTGAGTTGTACTGGTGATTTGGTGGGCATGTTGGTGGGTGAATAGGCTGGCGAGTTTTGGGCTTGTTGGTGGGCATGTTGATGGGTGAATAGGCTGGCGAGATGATGGGCTGGTTGGCGAGTGAATTGGTTGGTGAGTAAGCTGGCGAATTAGTGTGTTCGTGAAATGGTGGGTGGATGGGTTGATGAGTGAGTAAGCTGGATCATTAGTGAGTTGGCGAATAAACGGATTTGTGGTTAAGTTGGTTGGGGAGAGGAAGGGTTGGTGAGTGACCTATATATAACTAATTTTTCTTCCTGGCTGTGCAGACTATTGCAGTGAAATAGCCTAGGCAACCAGACCTTGCTCGTCAAGCCTGTGCCTGTACTATTTCCTCCCGTATGTGCAGGAGACGCGCTGGGAATAAAGTATGTCTCGGACACCAAGATCCGCACTGTGGAGCGTTCCATGCCCAGCACGTCGTGGCTGATGCCCTCGCCCAGGTTCTGGGGAGAGGACGAGGTGCTGGTGAGCACGCCGCGCAGGAACTACACCGTCAACGACTACCGCCAGCTCTTCAAGGACCTCGGCTACATGGACGGCTACTACATGTGGCAGGACACACACAAGCTCACTTCGGGTAGCTCATTATGTGGCTCTGTTCCTGTCGACTGACCACTGGTCAGGAAAGTAAATGGTTAGGATGATAACGAAAATAACAGGAAGAGAAGGGAGTATGTGTGGAGATCTCGAGTTCACTTTTCACTTCCTTTTTGTTTTTTTTGGTTTTTTGCTGCTGTTGTTTGTTTGCTTATATATGTTGTTGGGTTGTTGTTCTATTCTTTATTGTTTGTTTTGTTTTGGGGCGGTAGCTGTGACTGTGGTTGTTTATGTTGCTGCTTGTTGTTGTTTTCGTTCCTCTGCTGTAATAATTAGTGAGAGCCGCCACTGATGAACTATGTGAAGTTTGCGCTCGTAGCTCAGTTTCGGTTGAGCAAAGGAACCATGGCCTTGTAACAGCATGGGGGCGTGACCCAGCCAATGCTGCTCTATCCTCACAGAGTGATTGGTTTCCCCGTCAACATCATTCTTCTTCTTCTTCTTCTTCTTCCCGGTCAACATCATTCTTCTTCTTCTTCTTCTTCTTCTTCTTTTCTTCCTCCTCCTCTTCCTCCTCTCCTCCTCCTCCTCCTCTTCTTCTTCTTCTTCTTCTTCTTCTTCTTCTTCTTCTTCTTCCTCCTCCTCCTCCTGCTGCTCCTCCTTCTTCTTCTCTGTTCTATCTATCTTCTTACACCTTAAGAAGAAAATTTTCTGTCGAAAGCGTTTGGGTTTCTTCGTTTCTTTGTGTTTCTTCGTATTGGTGATCTGTTCTATTCAGTTCCGTTAACCATTTTGTTGTCTGTTTCATTGTTATTGTGTCGTTCAGCTGCGGTTGCCTGTGCCTGTCCCAGAGCTGCAGTTCCCTGAGGTGGAGATGCACTGCCTTTACGGCCAGAGCGTGAAGACTTCGGGACGCCTGGTCTACGACGACTTTCCCGACCAGCCCCCCAAGGTGGTGGCGGACGACGGAGACGGCACGGTCAACAGACGCAGCCTGGAGGCCTTCCTGCCCTGGATGCAGCACGCATCCAAGCTCGTCAGACGCCTAGTGCTGGACAAGGTGAGCCACGCCAACATCCTGAAGGACAAGCGGGTGATTCAGTACGTGCTGGAGCTGGCCCGCAACGACTGAACTCTTTCACCCTTACGGATGCCGCCTGGGTTTCCATTCTCTGTGACTGGGGGTCGGGACAGGGTAGCGCTGCTCTGAGGCGGCTGCGGCTGCCATGCCCGCTTCAGATGACCGGGTTTTCCCGCAAGGTTAAAGACCGCGTGTTTTGAATGCAAACAACAACAAAAAAAAGTAATGATGCGTTATACAGCTACAACAAAGGGTATTTCCGATATGTATGCAGTTGTATTTCTTACCTGTGTTAACTTCGATGGTTCACCTAGCCTACCTCGTTGCTTTTGCTTGTAGCCTACGTGGGAGTGGTGTTAAGTGACCGTTTGACTTCACCTGCTCTAGATGAAACAGTTTGTAATAAAGAAGGACGGTGACTTCCTCAGTCTTGGATGGTGTGTTGTGCATTTCGCTTCCTGTCCTTTGCCTCACATTCAAGCGGCAATCGTCAGCACTGCTGCCTGCTGTGGCTAAGGTTATCTATCCAACATGGCAGTAACTTGACGCATCCATGCCTGAAAAAGTATCATTTGAAGCATGTATTTAATTTTGTAAACTGATCAGATGTTAACGCGTTAGCTTATCACCTAGACAGTATAATGCAACTTGGAATGTTGGCCGAACGTGTCAGTTTCTGGGTGGCATACTCGATTTCAATCCGGTACGAAAACAAGGCTGTGATAGGTTGTTGTTATGTGTGTGTGTGTGTGTGTGTGTGTGTGTGTGTGTGTTGTGTGTGTGTGTGTGTGCGTGCGTGCGTGCGTGCGTGCGTGCGTGCGTGCGTGCGTGCGTGTGTGTGTGTGTGATCCGGTACGAAAGCAAGGCTGTGATAGGTTGTTGTTGTTGTGTGTGTGTGTATGTGCGTGCGTGCGTGCGTGCGTGCGTGTGTGCGTGTGTGTGTGTGTGTGTGTGCCAAAGTCACGTGATTGCTGAGCAAATAAACGCCGCGAAAGATGAGCATGGGGCTTCAAGTTTGTGGCCACTGTGGGCGGGAAAACTGAGCAGAAACTGACGAAAAGCGCCAGGTCAGCAATTGTAATCGCTCCCTAGATAAGAACGATGATCACTAGCTGTTTGCTTGATTCCACACACACTAGTCTAATTTCCTTGATTGATTGTTTAGACTGTCTGTCGTCGATGTGCGATCGTTGTTTTAACAGACCTTCTGAATGATGAAATGGCGTCTCTGTGGTATTAAAGCGTCACGCTGTGAAGGCGACAGGGTACTTGCCGCCGTTAGCACACAATGATGGGGCTGGGAATAAAGTCCACACGGGGCCTGTCAAAATGAGGGGGGAATGGAGGGGGGAGGGGGGCGACACGGAAGTTTACTGAATGCGAACAATAAACTGCTTTACAACTGCACAATGGCTCTTGTGACCTATTATTTGTGAAAACCCTGTACCCGGACCTTCCGCTGTCAGCCCGAATGGCCCCAGTGGAAACGGATGTGAAAGGTCGCAGAGCACTGCACGTAACAGGCACTGAGGCAGTGACTGGAGTCAGGGCATGACTGAATTACTCACTGACGGTATGTGAGAGAGAGAGAGAGAGAGAGAGAGTGTGTGTGTGTGTGTGTGTGTGTGTGTGTGTGTGTGTGTGTGTGTGTGTGTGTGTGTGTGTGTGCGCGCGTGTCAGTGTGTGTGTGTGTGTGTGGTGTGGTGTGTGTGTGTGGTGTGTGGTGTGTGTGTGTGTGTGTGTGTGTGTGTGTGTGTGTGTGTGTGTGACGATGTGTGTGTGTGTGTGTGTGTGGTGTGTGTGTGTGTGTGTGTGTGTGTGTGTGTGTGTGTGTGTGTGTGTGTGTGTGTGTGTGTGTGTGTGTGTGTGTGTGTGTGTGTGTGTGTCTGCATCTTTTAAAGAAGAATGTTTGACTGCATCACAAAAATCAGTGCACACAATACACTACTAGCCACACCACCTGAAAACGCAATACACCAGCCACACAATAGACTACCTGAGAAGCCCAAAGTTTTCCGGCTCACGGACATGAATGAGAAAACTGTTGCTGCCAGGACAGATCGGGGCTACAGCAGTCAACACTGACAGAAGCCTGACTGCAAAAAGAGACAGCCAGTAGTCTCACACTATCAAAGCGCGAGCTCGTCGTTGAAGCAAACTCATGTCTCCAAAGATCGTATAACTTGCCATGGCTATACCACCTTTGCTGTAGAGACAGTCAGTGGGTGCACACTGTCGGAGCGTCAGCTCGTGGTTAAAAACCCTCTAGTGCCGAGACCACTCAGATATGATAAGTGAACTGTCTACTCCTCCTGGTATGCAGACTGTGACGTCGTGTCCAGCCACAATACAGAACTCTCAGAACACTTCCACTATACACTGATAGCATCAGTCTTTCTTTTTTTCTTTTTCTTTTTTCTTCTTTTTTTAGGGGGGGGGGGGGTGTTTGTTTGTTTCAGTTCCAGTATCCACGACAAGTACCGGCAAAATCAAACTGCATAATTACACAGGCAGTCTCACCATATTTACTACACCAAAACCAAAATCAGTTTAAAGGCTGTTCATATTTCACTAACGACGGATTCCGACTACAATAAACCCCACACTGCTACTGAGCGGCGTTACACTGTTAAGAGAGAACCTTCCAAAGCCGGAAAACTAAGCCGGGGGGTGGGGGGGTGGGGGGGGAGCAGCCGGGGGGGGGGGGGGGGGGGGGGGAGTGAGGGAAATAGTCAAAAGCTGTTGTTGCTGAGCTTCCTCTTCTTCTTCTTCTTCTTCTTCTTCTTCTTCTTCTTTGTTGCTGTTGTTGTTGCTCTGTATGATTCCGATGTTGTTGGCCTGTTTCTCAGTGCGTGATCTCGAACTCGTTCGTTTTTCGACTTTGTATGATTCCTCAACAAAAAAAATTGCTAATGCCGGGGGCCATGTGCTCCAAAAGGTGAAACAGGACATAGCCCTTCAAGAAAACGTGATTATTACGGTCATTATTAACTGGGAGCCTTCTTGTCAGTGCCAGTGTATATAGCGGTGCTGACACTCTCAGTGCCAGCAAAGAGTGTAGCGGTGCTGACAACTTAAAGCGGGCAGCAAAGAGAGTAGCGGTGCTGACACTGTCAGTGCCAGCAAAGACTGAGTGTAGCGGTGCTGACACTCTCAGCGCCAGCAAAGACTGAGTGTAGCGGGGCTGACACTGTCAGCGCCAGCAAAGAGTGTATATAGCAGTGCTGACACTGTCAGTGCCAACAAAGAGTGTAGCCGGATGTCAGCCGGATGCCACGCGGATGTCGATGGCGGACAACGAAAGACAGTGATGTTAAACGTGACCGGCAGCTGATAGGTCTGTCAAAACACATAACTTTGAAAGTGCACATTTGAGGGGTCTATCCCTTTAAGTTCTCAACAACAGGCAGTGTGGGCGGGTTTATTGTAGTCGGATACAACTGAATAAACGACGAAATAGATTACTTACTCACTTCGTTTTCCAGATGGCCGGTGAAAAATATATACATCATATCTTGGTAGCACTCTCGCGGTAATAATAACAATAATTAAAGTATTGTTAAGCTCAAAATCTTGCTCGTATATTCTAAGCACGTATGCCTGTGCGCACATACGCATATACTGACACAGGCACAGGCACCCGCACACGAGCATACTGTGACTATACAAAACTTAATTTTATACACAACTTAAAGCGGGCAGCAAACAGACTTGAGACGGATGGAGACAGCAGCACGGGATGGAAAACGTGGCAGGTCTATAGTTTTACGAAGAGAAATGTCTTGAGGTTTGATTTAAAGGAGTCGAGAGAGGGTATTGGCAATGTTGTTTTGGCCAGGCACAAAGCCCTGTGCATTAAAAACACCGGAGGCATAACCTATCACGGGTTGTTACTGATATATATATACACACGGCATTTAGTTTCTGTGAATGACATTCTCAGCTCAGCATCACACACTTTCGTCTAGTGTGAGTCAGTGCTGCGGGCAAAGCGGTCAGAATGAAGTGAGTCACTGTTACGGGCAAAACAGAATGAATTAGTGATCACAACGCAGCCAGCACTTCCAGAGTGGAAAAAAAGATGATTCCTATCTTTCCAATACTCTACATAATCTGATCAGCGATGTTGTTTCGGTAAGGCGCACAACAAGGTGACGATAAACAAAATCAGCCTGAAAACAACAACTGGTGATGCTGCTCTTTGCCACAGCGGCACAGTGGGAACTAAGCGATTCCAGACTGCCGCTGCCAGGGCGGGCTTGGTTGGAGGGCAACGTTCACAGCGGCAGGCAGCAGAGGAGGAGGAGGAGGGGCGGGGTGTCAGCTATTACAGGAGAACCAAAGGGCTGGTATTTGGGTTGTGGGCACAGCCGTAAAGCCGACTTATCTTTTGCTGTGGACTTTGCACTTGCTTTTCAGTCTTGCAGAAAGCTGTTCAGTGTAAAGCCGCCAGTGCGGCCGGTGAAGCGGATCGCGTTGATAAAACAGAAAGTTCTGTCCGGAAAAGCCTGTGCGGACCGGCTTCACGATGGCTATGTCTTTCAGAGGCTTCATTTCCTTTTCACTCCTGTCGCTGTGTATTGTCGGCCGGCAAACCGGATCTGCGCCAAATCATGATCACCAAGGTGAGTCAAGAAGGCTGCGCCGCCAATGTGCCTCTGAAACCGCAGACATAGAAGTACTGTTTCAGAGTGTCAGAACTGACTGATACCGACACGACATTGTCCGAGTCCTTGTTTACTCGGCGACGTGACATAGAACCCGGCGGCCCGGCCATAGTACTCAGGCCGCAATGACATCACGTGCTCAATCACTGACTATAGTCTCTCAAAACTGATGCTAGTGACTGAGCCCGACTGGTTTTACTCAGTGACATCAGTGATGACGTTCTCTTTTGCAGTCCGGCAAAACACTGACTGGGCCCCATTTCACCCAGTGACGTCACTCATCTCTCAGACTGATAATGGCATGATACTGGCTGACGAGCCGCCCCATCTCATTCCCATACAGACAGCACCTTCAACACATGACGGCTTACTTGTCAGTCTCGGAGTTCACTGACACCCATCAACATATCCGCATTAATGTGACAGTACTGATCCGCTACGGCACTAAACGCGCAAAGCGCCTTCAGCATCCACACGTCACCGCTGTAACGAGTGTTATCATGAGATGAACATGGCGATCACAATGTTATTACTGGCCTTAGCTGTTGCATATAATATCAGTGTCAGTCCACCCAGTCTCCCCAGCTGCCACACCACCACTAACGGCTACAACTCCTTCTCGCCCCGCACACTCCCCCTACCCCCCGCACCTCGCCCCTAGCCCCGTTACTATGATCTCTCAAAACAGTCCCAAACTGTACAGTGATTTTGTCAGCACATTCCCTCCCCCCCCCCCACCCCCGGCCCTCCCTCTCCGTTAAGACAGTCCCAAACTGTTTGGCAGTGGCTTTGTCAAAGTCTGTGTTGTTCAGCGAGTTAGTCAGTCAGTCAGTGAAGCAAATAACTGATCGAGTCATCCATCAAATCCAATTCATCTACAAAACCAAATCAGTTTGGCCTGCGAGGTTTCATTTTAATTCAGAGGCCAAAATGAAATAAAGAGAACGTCAGGCAGAGAAGAAACTTCAACAAACAAATAACACATTTATTGCCACTTCACAGTGGTCACACAGGGCTTTCTGTGACTAGTAAAAAGCCGTGTGGACCCTTGACCCGGTATATGCAGCTAGTCAACGAAAAGAGTTCTGGAAGCAAACACTTGATGTTGTGCCTTTAATTGAAGCTTTATGCGAGATTAATTTCCACATACTTTTTCAGATCACACCATGCACAAGGAGGAACCAAGTCGTCATCCAGTGATCTTGGGTAATGCTTTTCATCTGTCGTAAAAGTATCTTACAAATTTGTCTTCCTCTTCTTTTGATTAGTCATGCAGGGGAAATGGTTTTGCTACACGCGACGGAGCTGAATGTTTCCTTGTGCGCCCCTCTGGACCCAAGTTCCTGAAAGCTAAGAGTGTAGGCTACCGCTGGTGTCGGGCAGATACAAACTGTAGGACTGTTTAGTCTGTGGTAAGCGTATTTCAGCCAACTTTGCATATTGCATTGCTGTCTCTCTCATCTCTCGTGGTCTTCCAGATTTGAATCTTTGCGCACACGAACTGAGCGATGCGCCTTACTGCGTCAGTTGACACATGGGCGCATGTAGTCTAGCTAGCACCCTAACTGCATTGGCGTAGATTTGCATCAAACAATCAAACACAGAGCGGGAAAAAGTGAACGAGAAATGATATCGGAATGACTGGCGTCGCAGGAGCCAGAACAGCCGAATTGCTACGGCGGCACTGACTTGTTTCGTTACTTTGTATACTTTCAACGGTATGGCAACGATCGATGTTAATGTGTGTGTGTGTGTGTGTGTGTGTGTGCGTGCGTGCGTGCGTGTGTGCGTGCGTGCGTGCGTGCGTGCGTGCGTGCGTGAATGCCGTGTGTATGTGTGTGTGTGTGTGTGTGTGTGTGTGTGTGTGTGTGTGTGTGTGTGTGTGTGTGTGTGTGTGTGTGTGTGTGCGTGTGTCTGTGTGTGTGTTTATGTCTCTGTTTGTGTCTCTGTTCATGTGTGTATATAATAATGTGTGTCCTTGTGTGTGCACATTTGTGTCTGTGTGTACCCGTGTGTGTGTGTGTGTGTGTGTGTGTGTGTGTGTGTGTGTGTGTGTGTGTGTGTGTGTGTGTGTGTGTGTGTGTGTGTGTGTGTGTGTGTGTGTGTGTGTGTGTGTGTGTGTGTGTGTGTGTGGTGCAGTTCCAGGTTTGGGCGGGAGTCAGCTGTGGTGGAGAATGACAAGTCAGACAGCGGAGTCCAGCTCGTGCGTGGGGGTCAAGCCGACCTCGTCCTACAGCAACCTCTGGTTCAACCCGCTCTGTCTGCTTCCTCACGTCATCCGCTGCTTCGTGCAAACGTTCAGGTGGGCCTCTCCTGCAGCACTGGCATGGCAGGAGCAGCGGCTGGTCACTGAGTCAGTCAACACTGTAGCGCCCCGGCAGTGCCGCGCCGGTTGAACAACAGTTAAACTGTGATTAATGAAAGTGTACTTGTCCGGTTGTGGTTGGGGAGAATGCCTGGGGTGTTTGGAAGAATGTTGCTCCGCCAAAAGCATATATCGCTTTAAATGTATAAACTATCTACTTAGTTCCTGAGGCAGACAGGTTCTGGCGACGATTAGCATAGGCCGATTTTTCTGTCGTGGCCACCAAACAAATGTTCATTCCAAACCTCTTGTGTGCTTTGATCCCACAGAAACCCGAGACAGGTTCTTCTAACGTTGGTTTGCCACGAAACGTAACAGCCGGTGTGTGTGTGTGTGTGTGCGTGTATCTGTGTGTGTATGCGTGTGTGCGTTTATGTTTTATGCCCCGTCGTCGTTTAGGGGCGAACTATGGAACAAGAGTGTCACACGACACGTCATGGTTTCCGTCGGCTCTGTGGCTCTGAGTGCTTCCCCTTGGCTGTGTTCTGAGGACGAGCTACGTTTGTTTTCTTTCCAGACGTCTCCGCTTGTGTGCCTTGTGCCTTCTTCTGTTCCACTCCTGCCCCCACCCCCCTTTTCTTTCCTGTGTGTGCGTGCGTGCGTGTGTGTGTGTGTGGTTGTTGGTTGGTTTAGAAATATGTTCTTGTTTTTTTTAAATTGAGGGGGTGGGTGGGAGTATTATTGTTCAACTTTGTCGGACTGCTGCAGTTTGTTTTTTATTTGTTGCTTGTGTACCGGTACCTTTTGTTTGTTTATTTTTATTCATCCATTTATGCGTTCATTATTTCATCCAAACGACATTCTTTTTATTGCCCTTTTATTATTTGCTTATTTATGATGATGATGTACGCTTTTATGTCTTCAGATTGCTTCTTTACTTACCTACGCTCTATTTATTCGTCTTTTTTGTGTGTGCATTTAATCATTATTTTTGTATATCTGAGTTTACTTTTTATTGGATTCTTTGTTTATATATAATTACATTTTCATCTATATTTTGCATTATATATCTGCGTCATCGACATGCATGTTTGCTGACGACCCTCATTCGCACGACGCTCTGCTGCAAGCACCTGTCTTGTCTGTGCCATACAGTCGTGCTACAGCGCCAGTGTCGTGAAGTGGCTGGAGACCTGCAAGCTGAAAGTACACGATGACAGTGTAATCATATAAGGTTGAGGTCATTTCAGTGGAAACTTTATGCTCTTTTTAGACAGGCTTCACGGTCCGGCTGAATTCATGTGCCAGGTGACAGTAAATTAGGAACCGCGGCGTAGGCTGTCAAGTGAACAATGGTAGATCAGTCACCTTGGGAGTCCTGTATCTCAAGCTGAGAGGAATTGGAAGAGAATCAGGCTGTATCTCAAGCTGAGAGGAACGGGAAGAGAATCAGGCTGTATCTCAAGCTGAGAGGAACTGGAAGAGAATCAGGCTGTATCTCAAGCTGAGAGGAACGGGAAGAGAATCAGGCTGTATCTCAAGCTGAGAGGAACTGGAAGAGAATCAGGCTGTATCTCAAGCTGAGAGGAACTGGAAGAGAATCAGGCTGTATCTCAAGACGTGGCCATTGCTTGCTGGTCTGTAACTGTGGCTGAAAATAAAACAATCGACAAACTGCGTCGCATTCATAACGATGCCGTACGCCTTGACTGCCAACATGTTTGGACACAGTTCGGTCCCAAGATGCCTCTCTTTCCTATCTGCCGCACATCTCGCAAAACGCTACGGCACAAGAGCGTCCTGCCATGTTTCTGTCTTATTGTTTAGAATTAACTCTCTCCTTCTTGACAGCTGACAACGCAAAACTCTCGTATCTTTCAAATTCCTTCTCGGGGAACACTTGTCCTTCGATTATGTTAGAATTTGACTGATATTAACAGAGTTTTTCTCTCTCTCTTTTTTTTTCTTTTTTTCTTTTTCTTTTCTTTCTTTTTTCTTGTTACTTTTCCTGTTAGTTTTTATTTGTTGGTTTGATCTGGGGGGTTGAGCGGTGCTTCTGGCGTGGTCTGTGTGTTCGTGTGGATGCTTGTGAGTGTGTGATAGGTTTGTGGCTGAGGCTGTTGTGTACATGCATAAATTATGCGACGACCACTCTGTGTGTGTGTGTGTGTGTGTGTGTGTGTGTGTGTGTGTGTGTGTGTGTGTGTGTGTGTGTGTGTGTCTGTGTCTGTGTCTGTGTCTGTGTGTGTACAACTTTTCAATAAACAATTTTTTATTTTTGTAATGTGCTAGGAGCTTGTGTTTGGGTTTTGTTGTTGTTGTTTTGTTTTCTTTTCTTTTCTTTTGTTCTTGTTTGTTGTTGTTTTGTTTGTTGGGTGGTTGTTGTTGTTTGTTTTGTTTTGTTGTTGTTGGCCGGGGCGTTTGTTTTTCCTCTCGGTTTTTGAGTGTTTTGTTCCTGTTTTGGGTTTGCTTTTGTTTTGTTCTGCCTTGTTTTTGTTAGGAAAAGAGCTGTAAAATAATAATTTATTACCACTATAATCATTTTTGCTGTTGTTCGTCATCTATTCATCTTTTTCGTATATGACTTATTCGCGACTGCATGGAAGCTGGGTTACCTCTGACACAACTTGTCCCTGACAGTCAAGTGTGCTTACTGGTCTTTTGTTGTTGCCGTTGTTGTTGCATTGTTTGTTTCTTTTACTAGTACAACTAAACCAAAAATATATTTCGCAAACTTCCACTAGTTTCTGTGGCCATCGTTTGGCATGATTTTTCTGACTGCCTCCAGGCTTCACTACGACCAGCCTTCCCGCTCGACCAGCAACACGGAGGGCGTGGACATCCAGGCCATCCACTTCGGTCACCCGAAAAGCGTCCAGTGGCTCTCCCCGCTTTTCGACACTGTCCAACACGGCGTGGACCGACTCAACGGCGGGGTATCGGCGCTGCCTTCCAATTCCTGTCTGGTGGGAGTATCGTCGGAATTTTACAGCAACTATTCGGAGCGGGAGCTGCACGGCGCCTCTCTGCAAGCGCTGGAGTGGCTGAGGTCGGGCAACAGCGGGCGTCAGGAGGGGGCCTCGGCTGAACACAGCGCCGCCATCCACCATTTCTGTAAGTCTCCGTCTGCACACGACTACCTGTCACTGTCAACGCTACCGCATCTGTCTTACAGCTAGGCCATATCTTCTCTTCTTGAAGAGCTACAAAAACAAATTGTTTTCTCGACCCGTTAGGTTTTATTTTCAGGATCATAGTCTTTACATTGTTGGCTTTGTCGCTGGTGTTTGTAGGCCAGTCGACGTCGTGTTCCTTCCGTCTTCGTTCTCTTTTTTCGGTTTGTGTGTGTGTGCGTGCGTGCGTGCGTGCGTGCGTGCGTGCGTGCGTACGTGTGTGTGTGTGTGTGTGTGTGTGTGTGTGTGTGTGTGTGTGTGTGTGTGTGTGTGTGTGTGTGGTCATCTTCAGCATGATCATCGTGATGCACCTCGTCATGACCAATATCACCGTCTCCATCATCATACCGTCAGACTCACCATGATGGTGACCCACAGTAGCGTGTGTCCCGGCAGCAGTCAACCCTACTATGACACCTCCGTTGTCCGCATCTTCCTTCCAGTTGCCTACTTCGCCGACATGGTGGAACAATTGGTTGCCAATGGCTACACGAGAGGGAAAGATCTCAGGGCGGCCCCCTATGACTTCAGAAAGGCTCCCAGTGAGTGACTAGTGCCGTAGTTTGCCCGACAGCTATGTCTCTCTCTGTGTCTCTGTCTGTCTGTCTCACTGTCTGTCTGTCTGTCTGTCTCTCTGTCTCTGTCTCTGTCTCTGTCTCTCTCTCTCTCTCCTCTCTCTCTCTCTCTCTCTCTCTCTCTCTCTCTCTCTCTCTCTCTCTCTCTCTCCATGTGTGTGAGTGTGTGTGTGTGTGTGTGTGTGTGTGTGTAGTTTGAGTATTTGAGTGGTGCGTGTGTTTGTGTGATGTGTATGTGTGTGTGTGTGTGTGTGTGTGTGTGTGTGTGTGTGTGTGTGTGTGTGTGTGTGTGTGTGTGTGTGTTGTGTGTTGTTGTTGTTGTTGTTGTTGTTGTTGTTGTTATTATTCATTCTGATAGCCTTTGTTTGTATGTTAAATGTGTCTGTCTGTTGTGGGTTTCCTGCTGTTCATTGCAAACTAAAGAGATGTTCACCTTACAGACGAGATGGGCGAGTTCTTCAACAAGACGAAGAAACTGATCGAGGAGACCTACCACAAGAACGGCAACCGTTCCGTGGTGATGGTGGCGCACTCCATGGGTAACCTGGTGATGCTGTACTTCTACAACCACGTGGTCGGCGGCCAGTGGAAGGACAAGTACATCCGGGCCCACGTGGCGCTGTCCGCTCCCTGGGCCGGCTCCGTCAAATCCCTCAAACTCATGTGTTCCGGTCAGTCCCTCAAACTCATGTGTTCCGGTCAGTCCCTCAGACTCATGTGTTCCGGTCAGTCCCTCAAACTTATGTGTTCCGGTCAGTGCCGGTTAGAGTACCCTGTGTCTGCACTGTTAGAGTACCCTGTGTCTGCACTGTTCGAGCACCCTATGTCAGAGTAGCCTGTGTCTGCCCTGTTTGCAGGCGATTCGATGGGAGTGGACAAGTTCGCTATCCCGGCCAGCACGATGCGCAGCATGATGAGGACCATGCCCAGCACGTCGTGGCTGATGCCCTCGCCCAGGTTCTGGGGAGAGGACGAGGTGCTGGTGAGCACGCCGCGCAGGAACTACACCGTCAACGACTACCGCCAGCTCTTCAAGGACCTCGGCTACATGGACGGCTACTACATGTGGCAGGACACACACAAGCTCATCTGGGGTAACTATATAAATACACTATGGAGTCATTAGGCTGGTAGCGTGGTAGTGGCTGAAGGCGACACTGCACTCGGGGTTTCTAGATTGCAGGTTCCAGTCCCGATTACGGTCCTCTCTTCTTCTTCTTTTTTTCTTTTTTTCTTTTTCTTCTTCTTTTTTCTTTCCTATTCTTCTTCTTCGTTGTGATGTGGTGTGGTCAACACGCGCCGGCTCGTCAAGGCAAGCCACTTACAGGCACATCAAATAACCCACGGCAGCTGAAAATTGCTGCCCCTGCAAAACTATGCAGAAGTTGTACAGATATTAAGACAGCAACTCTAAAATTCGGGCAAAAAAAATGCTACACGCAAAGAGCAAGCTAAACTCGCCCACAGGGAAGGTTTCAAGTTTTCATCTTCAGTGTTCCTTTTAACAGACACTTGGTCCGTAAAGCAATTCTGTACGTTTTATTGTAATGTCTTCGATAGCTTCCGAGCCATTCAAATCTAACGGGGGGAAAAGTTCCTAAAAACCAATCATGCTATCGTTTCCACGGGCAAAGAAAACCATACTCTTAACGATGAGGATCAGGAAGAATCTCATGACGACAAAGATAAGGAGATCAAAGAAGACTCAAACACTTAGAAAATAGATGGCGCTGTGACAATGTTTTCGCTGTTTGTCGTTAAAGGATATACCACCAGTGTGACTCTGTCCCCTACACCCGAAGTTCCAACACGTGGAGTTGTGACAATGTGTCGCTGGTTGTCATTAATTTGTATTATTGTCCCCCAGGCTGAAGTTCCTACACATGGAGCTGTCACAGTGTGCTCGCTGACTGTCAGTTGTATACCTTGTTTGGTATTGTATAGCCGTGTCAGTCTGTCCCCCAGACCTGACGTTTCCGGACGTGGAGCTGTCACAGTGTGCTCGCTGACTGTCAGTTGTATACCTTATTTGGTATTGTATAGCAGTGTCACTCTGTCCACCAGACCTGAAGTTTCCGGACGTTGAGCTGCACGGTCTGTACGCACTGGGTATGGACACGACGGGTCACCTGCTGTACAAGACGCACGACTTCACTGACAACGAGCTGACTGTGGTACCGGGCGACGGTGACGGCACGGTCAACAGACGCAGCCTGGAGGCCTTCCTGCCCTGGACAGAGCAGGACTCCAAGCTGGTCGTAGCCAAGAAGCTGCACCACGTCCAGCACTTCGATCTGGTGAAGAACAAAGAGGTGATTGAATACGTGCTTGACCTGGCCGTGCCCAGCAGGCCGACGAGCGGTGTGGGGGTGCTGGCGCCGTCTCTTCGTTACACGGCTGCTCTGGTCTGCTGCCTACTGGGCTGGGTCCTCAGTGGCTGAGCAGTGGAAACTAGTGTGTAATGTTCCGGGCTGCCAATCACGCGAGCTCTTCAGCCAATCAGAACGTCACAATTAATATTCCGCGCGAAAAACCCGAAGAATGGTCGCCATGTTTTCCTGACAAGCTTAACGATAGCAAAGGAGCGAAAGGCTAGTAGATTCCGAAAAACAACAACTGGGAGTAATGGCGAACGTTCGCTGATGACGAGAAATATCAGCTTCAATCCGATGAGCCAGATTACAATCATTTGACTGCCAAATCAGACTCAAATCATCGTGCATTCCACCAGTCAACACAGTACCACGTTAGTGGTCAGCTCGAAAGCTTGTGAGAAAAGAGGTAGGGCTTAGCTAGACCTCTCCGCCGAACACCCACTTGTTATCTGTCAATAGGAAGGGCAGTGGAAACTAGTATGTCACCTGTCTATAGGAAGGGCAGTGGAAACTAGTATGTCACCTGTCTATAGGAAGGGCAGTGGAAACTAGCGGTAAGGGCAGTGGAAACTAGCGTGTCACCTGTTAATAGGAAGGGCGGTGGAAACTAGCGTCACCTGTCAGTAGGAAGGGCAGTGGAAACTAGCGCGTCACCTGTTAATAGGAAGGGCAGTGGAAACTAGCGGTAAGGGCAGTGGAAACTAGCGTGTCACCTGTTAATAGGAAGGGCAGTGGAAACTAGTGTGTCTCCTGTCAATAGGTTATCACTGGAACTAGTGTCTTAGTTGTTACTTGCCAATAGGCTGACCACTGGAACTAATGAATTAACTAGTGCCATTTTTGTTACATGTCAATAGGTTAACTACTGGAACTAATACTTTAACTAGTGCCATAACTGTCACATGTCAATAGGTTGAACAGTGGAACTAGTGCAGTAACTAGTGCCTGTCAATATGTTGAGCAGGGGAAACTACTGCATCGTTACCCATCAAGGATTGCTTGGGTGGTCCCCCTGACTGGATGAAAAAACATGCTTACTGTATTTTTACCTGTCCACCTCTACTTACTGGAGGTTATGCATTTGTGATGTGAATTATAGCAACAGCTAGCACCTGAAAATTTTAATGTATTGATGATGATGTTGATGATGACGATTGTGACTGCTTTAGCAGTAGTGTTACAGACACAATGTTAGTTCGGTTTCATAGTACATGAATCTTTGAGGTCTAAATAAATGATCAGGTCACACATGGCCGAACACGCGCTCATGCACATATAGCCTACACGCGACCGATTACAGTATATACCCTTTCATGTAGATTCCTGACAGGGTAAGCAAAATCAAGGGAACTGTATCAATGTTTGACATACATCTTTAGTTATGATTGTGGATCTACTATCCTGGATAGCTGAAATCAAGTGAAATGACTAGCAGAGAAACTGGCTGGCAAAGCAACCGTCACAACTGGTTTGCGCCCTGAAAGATGTGACGTAGTCAGGAGTTTGAGACACTGCCTGCGGCCATAAGGCCACGTGCATTACACCGTTGATCGTCTGAAGGACACAGTTCCAGTGTCGGTCTGATTGACGATGGCCTTTCCACGTCCAGCGCTTCCCCTTTGTACTCACAAAGGGGAAGCGCTGGACGTGGAAAGGCCATCGTCAATCAGACCGACACTGGAACTGTTTCGAAGGCAGTATTTTGAGAGAAAAAAACTTCTGTGAGAGGGTGCGGGGTCCATATGGGCATTCCCGAGCGCGCAAATACCATCTTGACCAGAAGAAAGATCGAAAGCATACAAAACTGAACAGACGAAACAACAAAAATTAATATATTCTAAATGATCGTTCAGTACTTGTGTGTTTTTGTACAAATGTTGGAAATGCAAGAAAGGAGAATATTACCGTGTGTAAAACTGTGTTCATTGCAAAATGTAAGCTGTCTTGCATACATGAAAATGTTGTTGTTGTTGTTGTTGGTGGTGGTGGTGGTGGTGGTGGTGGTGGTGGTGGTGGTGGTGGTGGTGGTGGTGTGTGTGTGTGTGTGTGTGTGTGTGTGTGTGTGTGTGTGTAATTTATTATCAAAAGTCAGTGCAATTCATTAATTATTAGTTCTTTTTGGGTCTATTTTGTATGGTGGCCGCAATCCCAATGTCCTGTGTTTTACAAAGGACGAACAAATAATAGTGATTCTTGACTCACTTGCTCTGTGTGTGTGTGTGTGTGTGTGTGTGTGTGTGTGTGTGTGTGTGTGTTGTGTGTGATTTATTATCAAAAGTCAGTGCAATTCGTTAATTATTAGTTCTTTTTTGGTCTATTTTGTATGGTGGCCGCAATCCCAATGTCCTGTGTTTTACAAAGGACGAACAAATAATAGTGATTCTTGACTCACTTGCTGCTGCCTATGCATGTGGCAACTCCGAGGAATGAAAATGGGTATACACACGGAGTAAAAGTAGTGGTCGGCTATGAAACAAAGCAAGAGAAATATACTGAACGGATGCACATAATAAGCACTTCTTTTTAGTTGTGTCAAAACTAACCGTACTGTTGTTGGGAAAAGTGTTCACTACAGGTGCCTGAAAGTCCTAAGCAAGTGGGCTTCTTTCCAGCTTTTTTCTTTTTTCTTTTTCTTTTTTCTTTTTTTTTCCAAAGTACATGGACCCTGTGGATTGTCAACCCGAGACGGCTACGGTTAGCCCGTGCAAGGCGTACTTCTCGTGCAGCATGTCTAGACGTCTAGCTGCGTTGACAGAGCGTGTGACTGGTAGCCTTTGTCATTACTGCCTTGTGGTGGCCTTGAGCAGGTCGCTGGGTAAAGTTTTGTTTTAGTATTAACCCCTTCATTGCTTTGATCGAAAAGGACCCATAAAAGTGCAAAATTTGAAACCCTTGTCTTTTTTGTGTGTGTGTCTTTTTTGTTTTCGCACTGGCATGTGACCGGAAAATGTACTGTTTGCAGGAGCGTCCCCGCATCATTCAGCTCGGAAATTTTACATGCTTGGGCAGTGAAGGGGTTAACGTCCTAATTTATTGCTTTTGTTTCACTTCCAGTGTTGCCCACTTTGGGGTCACTCAGCATCGGGAATTTTTGTTTTGTTTTTGTTTTTACTTACTTCTAAAGATCGACGTTGCAGAACTTTCAGATGTCATTTCACTCGTACTCGTAAACAGGCCCGAGATGACCCAGGGTCTCTCCACACTATTGCTTCGCCGGCGGAGTGAACTTCCCTCAAGGGGCGGTGTCCGCGATGATTCACCGTAAGAAAAACGACCTGCTTTTCAAACACGCCACTTGACTGTGTCACAGTCTGTGTTACTCTGGCTCTCTCTTCTTGGTGGCTCTGGTCTTTCCCAAGAAGAATGTGGCTCCGTCCTCTGTTCTGAATGCTTGGTGGGTGGGTGTTTTTGTGTGTGTGTTTTTGTTTGTTGTGTGTGTGTGTGTGTGTGTGTGTGTGTGTGTGTGTGTGTGTTATCTGAGGCCTTCAACCTGTTTTTTTAGTTCTGCATGCTGCTGGTGGTGTTTATGACTCAATCTGTGTATGATGGCTTGAGTAACCAAATGTTTTAACTACTGCTTGCGAGTTCGTTAGTCGGTGCTTTGAGCCCAGTCAACCATACAGAATTATATCAGAAAGTTTTTTATACGAAAGTTTTAAATTTTACAATAGGTTTTACATTGTAAACATATCGTTCTTGTTCATGTTCTCTCACTTCATCACAGACCTTTCATGTACATCTTTCTCTCAAACTCCATCTGTTTTTCCTCGGTGATCAGTTCGGCGTTTTTGTAGAGCTGCACGTCGATGTCTCTCTTGGACTTGATGTAGCAGCCCACGAAGCGGTCCCCAAGCAGGGCTCGAAGCTCTTGGTCCTTCTCCAGGCTATCCAGAGCCTGCTCCAGCGTCTTGGGCAGCTGGCCGGCCGGCTCCACGGCCATGGCCTCGGGGCAGGGCAGCTCCCTCTGCAGGCCGTCCAGGCCGGCGGCCACGGTGGCGGCGATGGCTAGGTAGGGGCTGCAGGGGCCCGACGGCAGGCGGTTCTCCAGGAACACGTTGTCCCGCGCGTTCCGCACGCGAATCAGACTGTTGCGGTCGTCCACGCCCCAGGTGACGGGTCCCGGGGCTCCCAGGTGGAAGAGGCGGCGGTAGCAGTTGAGGGTGGGGCAGCAGAGGGCGGTGATGGCCGGGGCGTGGGTCAGAAGCCCGGCCAGCCAGTGTCGCGCCGTTCGGGACAGTTTGTCCGGCTCGCCCTCGTCCAGCATCGCGTTTCGCTGCCCGTCGTCGTCGTGGGTCCAGAGAGAGTGGTTCAGGTGCAGACCAGTGCCCATGAACTCCATCGTGGGCATGGACATGAAGGTGGCGCAGTAGCCCCGGGTCTGGAAGAATCCCTTTACCGCGTTCTTCACGTAGAAAGCCACGTCGCCACCGCGGACCCCTTCCTGCGGCTCCGTGGTGATCTCCCACTGGCCGGGCGGTAGCTCCGGCATCAGTGAGCTCACTTCCACCCCCATGGTCTCAAGGACGTCAGTCAGGTCGCAGAAGAGGTCTTGGTGTTGCGCCCAGACCCTGACATCCCAGCACTGCATGTTCTCCCCACCTAGATGCTCCAGCGTACCTTCCTTGAACACGTTGAACTCGTACTCGAAGGCTGACTTGAAGAGCAGACCGTGCCTGTCGCGCAAGGTGTCTAGCTGTGCTTTCATTAACTGACGTGGTGACGTCAGATCAGGCGTGCCGTCGTGCATGTTGAGGTCGCAGAGGACGTTGCCAACGCGACGACCTTCGCGGCAGACCCAGGGCCAAGGTATCAAGGTGTCGAGGCAAGGCTGCATGTCCTCGTTAGGAAAGTGCTTTCCGAGAATGTCGAAAACAGACATAGACAGCTCACAGTTGGGGCCGAGAAGGCAAATGGCTGCAACAGCGAGGGAAAATTGAGCGCATGCTGAAATCAATCAATATTTTATTTTATGTCTGTTCATATCGAGGTGATATTAGACACACACAAAAAAAAACATAATTATTATTTATACTAATTTTCCCACAGGACTATGAACAATCGATTTGACAATATTAGTGATAACATCAGTATTATACAAAATATCTCTTACATTGTTGTAAGCATTTAAGTCATATCCATTTTTCTGAAATAACTCTGTAGTAATAGGACATCAAGCAGTATGTGTTTAACAGATAAGATATTTTTACAAACGCATGTCACATTGTGTGAATATTTAGTGTTCCATGAATTTAAACGTAACTTGTATATTACTCTTGCTAAATATCTAGAACAAGAAGGTATCGCAGATTTACTTTTTTCAATTTGTTTATATATATATATATATATATATATATATATATATATATATATATATATATATATATATATACAGTCTTCTTAAGTAGTGAATTAACCTCATGAGATGAGAATAGTAGGTTACTGGATGATATCTCAGACATGTTTTTCATTGCACCTTGTTTAGCTAATTTGTCTGATATTTCATTCCAATAAAGACCACAATGAGACGGTACCCAACAAAACTCAATCCCAATACTCTTGTACATGATACAATGTATTAAATATTTTACTTCATAAAATATATCCCCTCTCATTTTACAGTTCCAGTTTTTCAATGCACAGAGAATTGATTTTGAGTCAACACAGATCACAAAATTATATATTGCTAACTGAATATTGCATATGTAGTTTAATGTCATTAATATTGCATATAACTCAGATGTAAATATGGAAAAACCCTTCCCAAAGTAAAAAGATTTTTGCACTTTTAAACGCATGCTGAAAACACGCACACAGACGCTCTCTCTCTCTCTCTCTCTCTCTCTCTCTCTCTCTCTCTCTCTCTCTCTCTCTCTCTCTCTCACACACACCACCACACACCACACACACACACACACACACACACACACACACACCATCATCATCATCATCATCATCATCATCATCATCATCATCATCATTTTCTATTTCCTTTCAGTTAATTTTGGTACAGTGCTGTACAAACACAGTGGCACAGTAATTATCTTTTTCTCTGAATAAACATACTTTACTATCTCTACTTTATTATCTCATTAGAGACATTAAATTCGTGTTAAGCACATCACAGTAGACAATAGTACACATTCACATCGCTCACATCAAAACATATTTTAAATCTCTCAGTTTGAACACACACACACACACACACACACACACACACACACACACACACACACACACACACACACACACACACACACACACAGAGAACTAGAACTCGAAAACTTTGATACTCAAGGATAGTAGCATTAGGTCCATGTGGACCTATCTAAAAGGCCGAAATCAACAGCGCGGGACAGACGTCACGCACACAGGAGACACAGCAGCAGAGACCTGAATCGCCTGCGGTAACTGTCGCCTGACATGCCAGTAAATGAAATGGTAAGGTATATAAAATCTTCCAACGGTGCATCATCTTTTAAAAGAGAGAATGTTTGATAATGCTGGATTCTCAGGAGAGGGGATCTACATTTCTGCGTCCGCAGTACCCATCTACTGGATCGTCAGAACACACACTTCTTCTCCAGGGTCAACTTTCTGTGCTGACACTTATTTCGTTATCCGTTCCATCCCTGTGTTACAGCAGTGGCACGTAAAATATCCCGGTCCTTCTCCCAAAAGTGCAGGTGGCAGGTTATAGCTAAACACGCATGCACCTTAGTGCCTACGTATGTGGATTTGCATGAAGTGACTGGTGCATGGTTGTATGGCGTACGGCACAGAACGCGCCGAGACGGCAGCAGTTTCACGTGGCACCAGCCATGTCAGTGCTGTATCAGTGTACACCACTTTGGTGGATAGTCAAAAACGCGCCCACGCACCCCCCTCCACCCACCCACCCCTTCTCCCCGTCCCTAATAAGCCTTATGGTTTCTGTGCACGTTAAGCACCATAACACACACACACACACACACACCACACACACACACACACACACACACACACAACTATTACATGTACTGATATTCAAGTCAGTTTCATACATCAAAAACAAAAATCAAAGGTACAAAGGCTGCACGAGTTGTCACCCTCTCGTGGGTGACAACGTATGTGCAGGCATTGCTGTACGTCGCTGTAGTCACTGGCAGCACAACGCGCCGGGGCCGTGACAAAACATGCTGCTGCAACAAGCGCGGCCTTTAGGCCTATCCATCCGCAACCTTTCCGGAGCAGCCTATTATTAGGCCTATGCGGCTATCATCTTTTTATGGCTGTTTGTGAGCTAGGAAAGCGGCACCGTTGACCCGACCCCTTTGGAACGACCAGCTTACAGGCTGCAAACACACTGAAAACTGACACTGACTGAGAGGGAAGAAGACATTTCAAGTTGCGGGTGGACTGGGCTACAGCTGAAGATAATTATTTGTTTTGCCGTCTGATCGAACTTCCGTTCCCTTCCGTACACGAACTGAGTCAGACACCGCGATCGACAACGACTTGCCAGCTGCCGCAACATCACTAATGCACAGACTGACTCGAAGAAGAGACAGCAGATCCCACATGATTGATTTGATGTGGGATGGTTTTTCTCAGCGGCAACTGTGTGTGTTTGTGTGTGTGTGTGTGTGTGTGTAAAACAATAAAGGCGACCAGCGGAAATGTAGTAAAACATTGCAGTGTGTGTGTGTGTGTGGGGGGGGGGGGGGGTGGCCAGTGTGTGTGTGTGTGTGTGTGTGTGTGTGTGTGGAGAGAGAGAGAGAGAGAGAGAGAGAGGGGGGGGCGAGACACACACACACACACACACACACACACACACACACACACACACACACAACCGCTATTACATGTACTGATATTCAAGTCAGTTTCATACATCAAAAACAAAAATCAAAGGTACAAAGGCTGCACGAGTTGTCACCCTCTCGTGGGTGACAACGACGGTATGTGCAGGCATCGCGGACAGAGACAGATAGACAGAGACTGACTCAGTGACAGAGACTGAACTTACCGTTTCCAGTTTCAAATCCATTTTTCGCAAGCTTTTCTTTGAATTTTCCGGATACTATTTTGCCTCTGGGGACGTTACTTATGTCAGGTATCACAAACTGTATGTATTCATACTTTTGCAGATCTGTCAACAGGCTCGACTCCGCCATAGCGTCTAGGGTGCTGGTGTTCTAAGGTGGTCTTGGTGCGAAGCTCCTCGGGCCCAGCTCATGACCTAGTTATGTGACCGCGGCTGTGCCCGCTGAACACAGGCACTTGTAATTTATACCACATCCTCCGGCAAGTATCATAGGCGGCTTACTAGCGTCAAAAGCACATCAATTATTGTAATTAAGAGTACGTAATGACAATTTTCTCAGGCACATAAGTCGCGGCAGTTATGTACTTTTGACGCAAGTAAGCCGTTGGAAGCAGCACGAGAGGTACATCATTACCGTAATGATGTACCTCTCGTCAGCGTGAAGGGAGGTAACAGGCAGACGCCTACGTGCAGCCAGGCTGCATTTCCGGCAAGGTGTATGCAATATCTGTCGTGTTGAGGTTTCATTAATATTGCACTGGGTGTTCCTCACGCCAATGCACGTCTCGACAACTTTGTCCAGCGCTAGATAAGACGCTTTTTGAATAGAGTCACAGAATTAAAACTCACACTGTAGATCACTCACTCACTCATCCACGGTGTAATGTGACGCTGTACTGTTTTAGTTTTGTTTCGCACTATACGACTATAGCACAGGGGATCTGCTCGGAAGGAGAGAATATCGCTATATAGCTGCCATTGCTTATCGGGGCTCATTTCAAGATGAGCGGATCAACATGTGTTCACATTATTACTGAAAACAAGAAAACAAAAACAAAAAACAAAAAAACTGTCAGTTTAAAGAAACAAAATTATATTGTGTAATTACTGATAGCACAACCAAACGAAGCACGCAGACGAAAATATTTGCACATTTTCAGCATTTCCAGGTTAGCTTTTGCCTTCACTTCAGTTCTCCTTTAACTATAACCGCACGAAAATCTCGTCCTCAAAGGTTAACCCTCCTCTCGGGGACTGAGCAATGTTTATTTTGCGTGTCTATGACTGTAATCAAACGAAGCAATAACCACTCGCAGGTGCTGGACACTGGTGTAGAGATTAGCCAAACGCAGAAACGAATCATGCAGTCTGCCACATTATTGAAACATACTTCATGTCGCTGTTGTCAAACGACTGCCACATTGCTGAAACATACTTCATGTCGCTGTTGTCAAACGACTGCCACATTACTGAAACATACTTCATGTCGCTGTTGACAAACGACTGCCACATTACTGAAACGTACTGCATGTCGATGTTGAAATACGAGTGCCACATTACTGAAACACGCTTCATGTTGATGTTGGCAGACGACTGCCACATTACTGAAACATAGGCCTACTTCATGTTGATGTTGACAGACGACTGCGTGCTTCATGTTGATGTTGACAGACGACTGCTACATTACTGAAACGTAGGCCTACTTCATGTTGATGCTGACAGACGATTGCCACATTACTGAAACATAGGCCTACTTCATGTTGATGTTGACAGACGAGTGCCACATTACTGAAACATAGGCCTACTTCATGTCGATGTTGACAGACGAGTGCCACATTACTGAAACATAGGCCTACTTCATGTTGATGTTGACAGACGAGTGGCCACATTACTGAAACATAGGCCTGCTTCATGTTGATGTTGACAGACGAGTGCCACATTACTGAAACATAGGCCTACTTCATGTCGATGTTGACAGACGAGTGCCACATTACTGAAACATAGGCCTACTTCATGTTGATGTTGACAGACGAGTGCCACATTACTGAAACATAGGCCTACTTCATGCTGATGTTGACAGACGAGTGCCACATTACTGAAACATAGGCCTACTTCATGTTGATGTTGACAGACGAGTGCCACGTTACTGAAACATATGTCGATGTTGACAAACGAGAACCACGCACGCGGTCCTCACTAAACATAATAATAATAATAACGCTGGAGAAAGGTGTAACTGACGAGTTCCAGTTGTGTATTTCCAAACTCTTTCTTGTGTTAACTGTAGCCTAAGGATCGAGAGTACTTACTTTTCCTTGATATCATTCGGCTTGAACTCAGAAAAATAAACAAAACAAAAACGGAAAAAAACCCAAACCCACCAACAACAACAACAGCAGCAGCAACAAACACACACACACACACACACACACGCCACGCACGCACGCACGCACGATGTTTCTCTCTCTCTTACACACACAGACACGCATGCACTCATGGACACGCACACACACCCTTTTCTCATGAAAGGGCTTCTTTTTAGGGCTTTTCCCCAGATCTTCTGGGTAGAACCAGCTATGCAAAGATGATGTAACGGTAAGCCATTCTATGTTTGTGCTTATTTTAGGACCTATTGCTGGAGGCCTGCTGTGACCTTGTAGAGCCTGTGATGGGACATTCACTTCTACTTTGGACAGCAGCATCGCTGTTATATTAAGTTTCTTTATTTTACAGTTTCTGTCTGTTTCTCTCCGTCTCTCTCTTACACACACACACGCACATACACATGCACACACACATGCTCTTGAAGGACACATGCGACTCTGACTATGACAGGGTGATTTCACATATAATCGTAAACAGGCTCAAGATCCCCCAGGGTCTCTCCACACTACTGTTTCGTCGGTGGAGTGAAGTTCCCTCAAGGGAAGGGGTCCGCAGTGATTCACCGTACTGCTTTACAAATATATGACTTTTCAACTTTATGTTTAGCATAATCTTTCTCACCTGTGCAAAGATGGTGTAATGTCAAACCATTCTATGTTTGTATTTATTTCAGGACCTATTGCTGGAGGCCCTGCTATGACCTTGTGGAGCCTGTGGTGGGACATCCACCTCTACTTTGGGCAGCATCACTCAGTTATGTTAATTTTTATTTATTTATAGTGTTTGTTTCGGTCTCTGTCTCACCACACACACACACACACACACACACACACACACACACACACACACACAACACACACACACACACACACACACACTCTCACACACTCTCTCTTTCTGTTTCAGTTGCAGTTGCTTTCTTTTTCTCAAGAAGAAACTTCCCACATAAAGCAGCCGACACGAGATGTGGAAGAGAAACCTCCCACATAAAGTACCCACCAGCCACCATGGAATGTGTAAAAGAAACTCCCGACATAAAGTAGCCAGAATGGGCTGATTCACGAGATTAATTGATTCATTGCTTTGGTCTCAAGTTCCTTAGGTATGTCATTGTCAGAGATGGTTCAACGGGACGCCATTCCATGTCTGTACTTATTTCAGGACCTGTTGCTGGAGGCCCTGCTGTGACCTTGTGCAGCCTGTGATGGGTTGTTTGCCCCAACTTTGGACAGTAACTTCACTCAGTTATGTTAATTTTCTTTTACTCAGTGTTGACGTTTCTCTCTCTTACACACACACAGACAAACACACACACACAGATGCACACACACACTTTTCTCTTGAAAGCGTTTCTTTTTAGGGCTTTTCCCCAGATCTGGGTAGACCCAGCTATGTAAAGATGATATATAATGGTAAACCATTCTATGTTTGGACTCATTATAGGACCTATTGGAGACCTACTGTGACCTTGCGGAGCCTGTGATGGGATATTTGCCTCTACTTTGGTCAGCAACATCACTCAGTTATGTTAATTTTCTTCAGTTGCTGGAGGCCCTGCCGTCACCTTGTGGAGCCTATGATGGGATGTTCGCCTCTTCACTCAGTTATGTCAATTTTCTTGTACTCTTAGTGTTGATGTTTCACTCTCTCTTGCACACACACAATCACACACGTGCACCTACGCACGCATGCGCACACACACACACAACACACACACACACACACACACACACACACACACACACACACACACACACACACACACACACACACACACTTACACTTCTCTTGAAAGCATTTCTTTTAAGGGCTTTCTCCAGATCTTATGGGTAGAACCAGCTATGCAAAGATGATATATAATGGTAAGCCATTCCATGTTTAGACTCATTATAGGACGTATTGGTGGAGGCCTACTGTGACCTTGCAGAGCTTGTGATTGGATATTCACCTCTATTTTGGCTAGCAGCATCACTCAGTTATGTTAATTTTCTCTCTGTCTGTCTTTGTCTCTCTCTGTGTCTGTCTGTCTCGCATGAACGCACGCGTGTGCACTCTTCAAGGTGACACGCAACGCCAACTCTGACAGGGTGATTTCACACATAATCGTAAACAGGCTCAAGATCCCCCAGGGTCTCTCCACGCTATTGTTTCATTGGTGGAGTGAAGTTCCCTCAAGCGGAGGGGTCCGCGGTGGTTCACCATAAGAAAAACGATATGACTTACAAAGTGTGATGTGACTTGCGCTCGTAAACAGGTTCAAGATCACCCTGGGTCTCTCCACACTACTGTTTTGTTGGTGAAGTGATGTTCCTTCAAGGGGAGGGGTCCGCAGTGATTCACTGTATTGTTTATAAATACGTGACTTTTCAACCTTATGTTTAGCATAATCTTTCTCAGCTACGCAAAGATATCAAATATATTTGTACTTATATTAGGACCTATTGCTGGAGGCCCTTCTATGACCTTGCAAAGCCTGTGATGGGACAGTCACCTCTACTTTGGACATCATCACTCACTTATGTTAATTCATGTTTTCTCTCTGTCTCCCATACACACAAAGGACAGCACAGCACTCGCCACCATACCACACACCACCACCATACAACACATCACAACAGAACACCATCACACACAACACCACACTACCACACAACACACACTAACACCACTGCTCCACCACACCACACCCCCTTCCACATAAAACAACACCACCACACAACATGCATCACAACACACCACCGCACAACATGCACCATCACCAAACACCACCACGCCGCAACACATCACAACACACACAACACCCCCCCTTCCCCACCACACACACACCACACCCCCTTCCCCACCACACCACAACCACACACCACCAGCACACAACACAACATACAACACATTGCAACACCAACACACACAAATACCACAGCACCACTACACCACCACCACACAAGACAACACCACCACACCACAACCCTACTACACCACTGCACAAAACACACTATCACCACAAACACCACACACTACAACACGCACCATCACCACACAACAATGGCACACCAGCGCACAACACACACCATCACCACAACACCACATCAGACCACCACGCCACAACATCACAACACCACACCACACCCCCTTCCCCACAGCACCACCACCACACCATTCCATGTTTGTACTTATTTCAGGACCTGTTGCTGGAGGTCCTGCTGTGACCTTGTGGAGCCTGTGATGGGATGTTCACCCCAACTTTGCACAGCAACTTCACTCAGTTATGTTAATTTTCTTTTACTCTTAGTGTTGATGTTTTTCTCTCTCTTACACACACACACACAAAACAAAACCAACACCAACAAATGCGCGTGCACACACAGAGTCACACATCACACGCATGCACATACACACTTTTCTCTTGAAAAGCACTTCTTTTTAGGGCTTTTCCCCAGATCTGGCTAGAACCAGCTATGCAAAGATGATGTAATGGTAAGCCATTCTTTGTTTGTACTTATCTTAGGGCCTATTGGTGGAGGCCTGCTGTGACCTTGTATAGCCTGTAATGGGACATTCTCTACTTTATATAACGCTGTAATATGTAGTATTATTATGTTTGGTTCTGTCTGTTGGGGTGGGAATATTTCAAAATTAGATGGAGGGAGGTTGGAAAAGATTGTAAAAAAAGCAGGTCATGTTGTGGGAAAGCCACTGGACAGTTTTAAGACTTTACACGAAAAGAGATTGTACAGAAAACTAATGCAAATATTAAACGACCCTACACACCCAGTGAGACACTACTTTGATACAGACGTAGCAACAGGAGTGGAAGAATTTTACTTCCGAGAACAAATACAAACCGTTATAAAGCCTTGTTTCTACCCTCGGCTCTGTCAGTTTTAACTGGAAATTATACCAGCATTAACTGAGTGTGCGCATGCGTCAAGACGTCTGTTTCTAACGGAGGGTTGGGGTTTGTCAACCTAATGATTTTCATTTAATTTGAGAGTTTTTTACGTTTTGGTTGACACAGAGAAAGCATTATTCCAGGTCATTTTGGGTTTGCTATTACAAAGTATTAGTGTATGCAGATTGAGAGAAAGGGGGTGTATGTCTAAGAGTGTGGTTCATGATTTAGAATTATTGAGATATGTTCTTCGTTGTGCGATCGAACGACAGCTTTAATTTCCCACTGGGATTAATAAAGTGTATTGTTATTGTTACTTTGGACAGTAACATCACTCAGTTATGTTAATTTTCTTCATTTTAGAGTTTCTGTTTGTCTCTCCCTCTCTCTCTCACACACACACACTTGTAGGTGACATGCAGCACCGACTCTGACAGGGTGATTTCACACATAATTGTAAACACGCTCAAGATCCCCCAGGGTCTCTCCACGCTATTGTTTCATCAATGAAGTTCCCTCAAGGGGAGGGTTCCACAGTGATTCACCATACTGCTTTACAGAGACCCGTTTTTATTTATCATATTCTTTTGGGGGAAATTAGCTTAGTCTTCTTCCACCCAGTTCTTCCTTATGGCTGTTCTTTTTAGCTGTCTATACGGTTCCTTTCTCTTGAAATCGCTTCGTTTCAGGGCATTTTTCACCAGTTCTTCTGGGTAGACCCAGCTATACAAAAATGGTGTAATGGAAGCCATTCTGTTTTTACTTATTTCAGGACCTATTGCTGGAGGCCCTGCTTGACCTTGTGAAACCTGATGGGATGTTCGCCTTTACTTTGGACAGCAAAGGACATCAAACACCTGGGAGATGGATATATTTTATACTTTGAAAGCACAGCACTCGAAAGTCTGCCATCGAAAGGATGAGATTTTGGTATTATTGTAGCTGTTTGTTCAAGCAAATTCAAAATCTGGAGGTGCTTCAAATTATGCTCCATTGGGAAACTTTAATGAGGAAACCGTGGTGGCAATGCTTTCAGTCTCCTTCACCATCTATCACATATGCTTTAAGTAAATTATCAACCTGATTCACAATCTTTAGAAATGTCGCTGTGTAAAGGGTCATTACTTCCATACTGGCGGTTTCTGTGATTGCTGGTTTTTATTGTTGTTGTTTTGGGGTTACTGTTTATTTTGTATGCATGTGTTTGCTTTTCATATTTATTTAGCAACTGTCTGAACCAGATACATTTGAGAAAAAGGGTCAAGTATAGGCTGCTTAATTTTTATACAAAGCTTTTTTTGTTTTTTTTGTGCAAACCATTACAATCCAACAAGAGATATGTGCATTCTACTAAGTCTTCCTTTTTTTTCTTTCTTTTTTATAAAAGCCTCCACATATAAAAAACAAATTCAATCACTGAAATCATTTGTCACAAACTTGTGAAACATTCCAGTTGACACACATACACACTTGTACACACACTTGCAAATTGATGCATTCTTCTTCTCTAAAATCCAGTTTTGAATCCAAGTCATCTGGTTCACATTTAAAACAAAAACATTTCATACACAACCAAATCATTACCTTTTCATTTACCATAGACTGTATAAGTCCAGCAAAAAATGCTCTTAAAAGAGGGGTGGTCTTTGAACAGGGGTTCATTTCATGAAAATAACAAGGGAAACGTTTGGAAAAAGTGGTCTAAAAGACTGTCTCTGATCAGGTGTTCCACTCTTAACCAAAGATGTACATAAATCATTCAGACCTGCAAGATTTTGTGTCTACCTTCCACATGACCATCTTTTTCTGTGGGTGTTGATGTTTTCAGTGCAATAAATCTCCATTCTAGATTCTGTGTGTGCGTGTGTGTGTGAGTGTGCGTGTGTGGAAATGAACAAAAGAAGCAGCCAACTCCATTCCATAGACCATTTCCATGAGAGGAAATTTTAGAGTGCTCTGCCCCTGCGTAAGGCGGAAGTTTGTTGACTGGGACATTCCAACGGCTATGGGTAGTCTGCTGTCCACCGCCTACTGGGTGTCGCCTGAGCGAAGATAGTTTCGATCAACCGCAATACTAAAAAATAACTACCATGGGGAAGGATACTGTGTGTGCTGTATGAACTATAAAGGAAAGGGGACGGAGGGATGTGAATTAAAGTTGAACAGATTAACTGCCGACAAGAAACAGCCGAAAGTTAGGTGGTTGCCGTTCAGCGAAACTGGTCCAAAAAGTGACGGCATGTTTGCCACTATAATCTGCACAGCTTTGTTTTGTTTTTAAACTATTTTATTTACTTTATTTCGGACATAATCTTTTCAGTATCCAGATACTGGGGTGGTGGTGTATATTTAAAGAGGATTCACAACAAAATCACCGGCCAAGCCTATGTGCTATCATTACTGTTTCTACGCTAACCCTATCAGCAGTGTGCCTTTAATTTATTTTGTAATTTTTAATTTGTAGATCCTGACCAAAGCCTCCTGTTGGTGCATGTATGCCAACTGTGAGAGTGTTTGTGTCTTTATATTGGCAAATTGTAAATATAAGGTTTGAGTGAGACAGTGGTGTTGATGACATTTGCTTTCCACTGACAAGCACACATTTAATTATTTTTTCTGTCTAAAAACCCTGGAGTAGTTCAGAATATAGCTTTTCATATTACACCCACAGCTACTTACTAACTCAGTGTAAACTGTAAGGAATGTGGCCCGAGTTTTACCTTTTGGCTTCTCACTTCATTTTCTTCTTCTTCTTTTTTCTAGTCAAATTATCAAAATGTCTTTAAACCTAAAGAGGTCTAAATCATAACAGTGTACATAACAGCAATATACAGTTTATATCTATACATATACTGCTTTTTAAGAATCAAGAATATTCAGTTGTCCTCTGTAAACACAGGAAATTCAAATTATGGCCACAAGCAAAATAAAAAAAATCTACAACAAATAGTGTAGGCCTAGTGCATTAACTATTGATTACACTATTAGTATTACTATATATACACACACACGCTGCTAAAATATGCAAATCAGTTTAGACACATTAAAAATACAGCTATTAAGACGCGCACACCCGTACATCTATCTCTTGCTTACACACCCACATAACACCTCCCCAACCCAACCCACACCCTCCCCCCTCCCACACAGTCGTTTTCTGGTTCGTGGCAGTTGCAAGTCTTTCAGGACGGGGGTCATCTTGAATGCTCTCTCTTCCTCTTCTAAATTTTGCTGACTACTTTTTGATCAAGTGGACAAGACAAAGCATCTTCCCCATTAAGCCATAACCATTTCCTAATGAATGGCTTTAGGATTAAAGCCCCTTTCTTCCAACATTGAGTAACAGCACGGCGATCAATTGTGTCCATTTTCACGAAAAGGTGTCGCGTTTGGCAGTTTGCTGATCGATGACGTCGTGGAAAACGGGACAGCAGACATGAAATATTGCACGTAATCTTCCAGAAGGCATGTGAAATCCTGTGCCAATTTTCGTGGACGCGGCTCAGTTCTTTCATACTGGGGGCCGCGAGCATTTTAACCAACCCTCGTAAAACACGTCAATGCATTTCTGTTCAAGACATAAACCTTCGCTAAACATAAATAAAGGAAGAGTAGCTTATAAACAGGTATGAAAAAAAAAATCCGAAACCACGCCCCCCCCCCCCCCCCCCCCAAAAAAAAAGAAGAAGAAAAAAGGTCAAGCATCTATAATCTTTCGAGTTAGAACCGTGTTTTTGTTTCAGAAATGAATATCTTCTACACAAGTCAAATGAAAACCTGAGAAACCAAAGAAAACTATTTTGTCCCCGAAACTCGTGTCGTGCAAATCCGGTCGATAGCTATTTGCTGTAGCTGTTACCTTCAGAAAATGCCCGATTTGTTGTTGTTTTTTGATGTCCGCGTAAGTGTACGTGTTTTTCACAAAGCCTTTTATCCGGTTCTGCACAACACGAGTGCAAAGATTGTATTGTGTTGCCTAATGGAATGCTATCATCAAAGAAATTCGATTTTCGAACAAACCCGTCTCTCGAAATCGTACGAACTGCAATTTAAAGCTTTGCTGATGTACTGTTTTGTTGTTGTTTTAAAGTATTTTTTAAAGCAACACCTGAAATGCATGCTTTGTGATCTATACAGATTGTCTGGGATTCGTGTGTTAGTTTGTCTGCCTGTTGTTGATGGTTTAGTTGTTGTTGCTGTAGTGTCTCTTTCCAGGCTATTCGTTTGTTTCTTTCTTTTTGTTGTTGTCATAGCTAGAGTTTTATTTATATGTTGGTTCTTACAAAATAAATCCGAAACAAAGATCACAGACAACTAACGTCTCCAATAACAGCAAGCTAAGTTGTCAGATTTCTCGCTATTTCACTGTTCGTTAGTGTATTGTGTTTGTTTTTTTGTCACTTGGAAAAGGTGCTTGCACCAAACATGTGCATTATATTGTGGTGTCTAAATAAAATCAGTGTTCTTTTCAACCTTTCGTGAGTTTTGATTGTATTTGTTGGTTCGTTTCGAAATACGCCATTCTAAAGCACCGTAAACAAAACGAATGCACAGGTGGTGACGCCACCTTACCGTGGACGTTCTAATCATGAATTACTAAATAAAAGACAAAGCTATTTCTACTAATATAGCAGTCCTTAGGCATTCTTTAAATCAACAGGCATCAAAACGCTGCAACAAGCAACGCTCGTTGTTTTAATCCCAGGCATCGCACGCACTCTAAATCAACAGGCATCGAGCTCTCCATAAATCAACTGGCATCATGCCTTCTCAAAATCAACAGGCATCATGCATTCTCTAAATCAACAGGCATCATGCATTCTCAAAATCAACAGGCATCATGCATTCTCTAAATCAACAGGCATCATGCATTCTCTAAATCAACAGGCATCATGCATTCTCTAAATCAACAGGCATCGAGCTCTTTCTAAATCCACAGGGATCACAGATTCTCTGAATCAACAGGCACCACCCGCTCTCTAAATCAACAGACATCGAGCTCTTTCTAAATCAACAGGCATTATACATTCCCTAAATCAACAAGCATCGAGCTCTTTCTAAATCAACAAGCACTACACGCTCCCTAAGTCAACATGCATCAAGCTCTCTCTAAATCAACAGGCATCACACATTCTCTAAATCAACAGGCATCATACAAGATTTTCTAAATCAACAGGCATCGAGCTCTTTCTATATCAGCAGGCACCACCCGCTCTCTAAATCAACAGGCATCAATCTCTCTCTAAATCAACAGGCATCAATCATTCTCTAAATCAACAGGCATCAATCTCTCTCTAAATCAACAGGCACCAAGCGCTCGGCTCTAAGTCAACAGGCATCAAGCTCTCTAAATCAACAGGCACCAAGCGCTCCCTAAACCAGCAGGCATCAAGCCCTCTCTAAATCAGCAGGCATCATACATTCTCTAAATCAACAGGCATCGAGCTCTTTCTAAATCAACAGGCACCACCCGCTCTCTAAATCCGACCAACAGGCATCGAGTTCTCTCCGTTCTCCTTTAACTATAACCGCACGAAAATCTCGTCCTCAAAGGTTAACCCTCCTCTCGGGGACTGAGCAATGTTTATTTTGCGTGTCTATGACTGTAATCAAACGAAGCAATAACCACTCGCAGGTGCTGGACACTGGTGTAGAGATTAGCCAAACGCAGAAACGAATCATGCAGTCTGCCACATTATTGAAACATACTTCATGTCGCTGTTGTCAAACGACTGCCACATTGCTGAAACATACTTCATGTCGCTGTTGTCAAACGACTGCCACATTACTGAAACATACTTCATGTCGCTGTTGACAAACGACTGCCACATTACTGAAACGTACTGCATGTCGATGTTGAAATACGAGTGCCACATTACTGAAACACGCTTCATGTTGATGTTGGCAGACGACTGCCACATTACTGAAACATAGGCCTACTTCATGTTGATGTTGACAGACGACTGCGTGCTTCATGTTGATGTTGACAGACGACTGCTACATTACTGAAACGTAGGCCTACTTCATGTTGATGCTGACAGACGATTGCCACATTACTGAAACATAGGCCTACTTCATGTTGATGTTGACAGACGAGTGCCACATTACTGAAACATAGGCCTACTTCATGTTGATGTTGACAGACGAGTGGCCACATTACTGAAACATAGGCCTGCTTCATGTTGATGTTGACAGACGAGTGCCACATTACTGAAACATAGGCCTACTTCATGCTGATGTTGACAGACGAGTGCCACATTACTGAAACATAGGCCTGCTTCATGTTGATGTTGACAGACGAGTGGCCACATTACTGAAACATAGGCCTGCTTCATGTTGATGTTGACAGACGAGTGCCACATTACTGAAACATAGGCCTACTTCATGTCGATGTTGACAGACGAGTGCCACATTACTGAAACATAGGCCTACTTCATGTTGATGTTGACAGACGAGTGCCACATTACTGAAACATAGGCCTACTTCATGCTGATGTTGACAGACGAGTGCCACATTACTGAAACATAGGCCTACTTCATGTTGATGTTGACAGACGAGTGCCACATTACTGAAACATAGGCCTACTTCATGTCGATGTTGACAGACGAGTGCCATATTACTGAAACATAGGCCTACTTCATGTTGATGTTGACAGACGAGTGCCACGTTACTGAAACATATGTCGATGTTGACAAACGAGAACCACGCACGCGGTCCTCACTAAACATAATAATAATAATAACGCTGGAGAAAGGTGTAACTGACGAGTTCCAGTTGTGTATTTCCAAACTCTTTCTTGTGTTAACTGTAGCCTAAGGATCGAGAGTACTTACTTTTCCTTGATATCATTCGGCTTGAACTCTGAAAAATACAAAACAAAAAAAGAAAAAACACCACCAACAACAACAACAACAGCAGCAGCAACAACACACACACACACACACACACACACACACACACACACACACACACACAACACACACACACACACACACGCACGCACGCTCGCACGCACGCACGCACGCACGCACGCACGCACGCACGCACGCACGCACGCACGCACGCCCACGCACGCGCGCGCGAAGAACTAACCCTGTTGTCGCTTGTCATATGATCAAACCAAAATAAAACATCAGTGTGAAAATAGCTCAGCCCTGACATCAGTCAAGAGGGAAGACACAACAGCAATCAATGATGCTGGCTGAAAAACACGTCAGGACAAAAAGGTCGTTAAACAGAGGATGATCCACCTGCCGTCTTGTCGAACTGTCAGGAGCAGCAAGCAGACCTGAACGAGAAAATGCTAAATCGATCCACACTGAAAGCTAAACATAATAATAATGATAATAAAGTCTATTCATCATGCGCTCATCGACGCCCTGGGCGCTCACATGGTACATATTAACCTAAATACAATATTATATACGCATGTATACGAAGTCCTACTATTGTAATGTACATCATGTATTGTATGAAGCAAAACAAAACACAAACAAGAAAAAACGCAACGAATTCAAACCATTTAAACATACATGACATTGATCTGTATACACACACACACACACACACACACACACACACACACACACACACACACACCAGCATACTAACTCTGCAAAAATAACTTTACACACAGCTTCTCTTTCCAGCAAACACAGCTCAGGACGGATGAAGACAGCAAACACGGAACTGAGTACCCACTAATGGCAGATCTATTTTTATTGGGTGAGGAAAATAATTTTAAAAAAAGGGGTAAAGCTCAGTTGAGGTTTCAATCGTGTAGACAATGCCCATGCGTATGAAGCCTCATCGTGTAGGTCTTACGCGGAAGAAGATGAGCCTCTGGTGGAGTTTATATACCTTGTATTTACACGCATGCCAGGTGAGAGTTACTAATTACAGCCACCATTAGGTGTGCAAGAAATGCAAGCTGATAGATGCTGATATTGTCCATAGATGCTGATATTGTCCATGTACATTAAAATCGTACAAGTTTCAAGTCGAGGAGATAAGACTTCGTTGAGAAAACCTTTTGGGATGGTAGGACCCAGATTAACGTTTACTGTTCCACGTCAAATCCGCAACGACTGAACTCTGCTGTTCGATATCAGAACAAAAATCCACATCTGAACCCTGCTATTCCACGTCAAATCAATGTCTGAACCCTACTATTCGGCATCAGGGCCAGGACTAAATCAACGTCAGTGCTGCTTCCAACGGCTTACCGTTGCGTAATTGGTAATGATGTTGACATGATTCCTAATTATACTGAGCCGAACCTATAATTACAGTTATGTTCTTTTGACGCATAATATTGTAATCATTTGGAGCCGAGCGTCAAAAGACATTTACTGATTATTTAGAGATAATTGGTAATTATGTGCTTTTGACGCTGGCGGCAAAGCTGTTGCGGAGGAGGTTTGCAAGGATATAGTCACACTGGTGACGCACGTGCAAAGAACAGCCAATGAACGCGACTGTCTGATTCTTTCAGTCCCGGCTTGTGGCGTGGAACGAGCCTGGAATCGCAGCACTCACTGATGTTTCCAGCTGCTGCAGCCCACTGTTGACGGACTCTGCCAAGCGCAATGACACTGACGGTGGAATAGCCACCCTCTGGACCGTCTCGCGGCGTTGTCCACTGATTGCGTTTCAAACTGAGTTTGTGAGTCTTTCAAAAAGTGTGCTACACTATCCAAGGCTAGTTTGTGAGTCTTTCAAAAAGTGTGCTACACTATCCAAGGCTAGTTTGTGAGTCTTTCAAAAAGTGTGCTACACTATCCAAGGCTATTGCGTGCTGAGAAGGAGGTGTTGACAGGCTCACATACGCGCGCCAAGTCCACCGCTGGCCAGTCTATAGTCACCGCCACTGAGACACCCTCTTGTCTTGCCCAATCCCAATGATTGGCCTTTAAGTGTCACGGCTAGTAAAATAGTCATTTTTATTTTTGACGCTAATGTGCCACCTTTGGAACCAAGCATTACTGAAAAGACATATTGTCTGAGCGGCTGAGGTGATTAGAACCCCGCCGTGCAAAACACTAACGGCCGAGGGTGACTCAGTCGAACCCCTCCGTGCAAAACACTAACGGCTGAGGGTGACTAGAACCCCGCCGTGCAAAACACTAACGGCCGAGGGTGACTCAGTAGAACCCCGCCGTGCAAAACACTAACGGCTGAGCCGCGAGGTGACCAGAACACCACCGTGCAAAACACTAACGGCTGAGCCGGGTGACCAGAACATTATAACAGTGCAAAACACTAGCCTCTCGGAGTGACTAGAGCCCTGGTGATCAGCGATGGGGTGACCTCCATATGAATAATGAAGCATCCACTGAAATGAATAATAAAGATATTTCGTATGTCTGGTCCTGGGCCATCAGTACAAGAAAATGATTAACAGGATTATGGTTCTTGATTCACTTAATGTGACAGACGTAAATCAAACACCTGTGACCGTCGTGAGGCTGTATACGATACTTTGTGTTATCAGCAGTTCATGACTATGCAAGTATAAAATGCAGCACCTCGTATATATGTCAGTGAAGGTCATAAACACTCCTACTTCAAAGTTGCTGACCTGACATGCCTCTTAGACCTGTGTGTGTGCAAAGTGTCCGTCCTGTATATACGACCCAGGGGACTGACTAATACTCTCTTTGGCATGACTGGATTCACTGCGGAAGAAAAAGGACTTAAATACTGATTCAGTTCTATAATGCCTCAGCAATCAGTTACTGGCTCGTTTGTGGGTGTGGCTTTCTTCTTCTTCACCGCCTAATTAGTCTCTCTCTCTCTCTCTCTCTCTCTCTCTCTCTCTCTCTCTCTCTCTCTCTCTCTCTCTCTCTCTCTCTCTCTCTCTTTCTGTGGACTACACAAAGCCGGCTCTCAGTGGGTTGAAGCCACTCCACCGCCCATCCTGGAGGGCGTGTTGTAAACATCTTGTGTCAGCAGAGTACTCTATGAGCCCGGCTACGGGCACCGGAATGTCCCACCGCCATTTGGGATCCCCCATCAACCCGCTCGCTCTGCCATGTCGCTGACTGAAAAAGAGAATAATTTTTATAGCTACAGTAGAGTGTGTAGTCAGTTACAGCGGTAGAGTGTGTAGTCAGTCACACAGCTACAATAGAATGTGTAGTCACCTACAGTAGACTGTGTAGTCAGTCAATCACATAGCTACAGTAGAATGTGTAGTCAGCTACAGTAGAGTATGTAGTCAGTCACATAGCTATAGCAGAGTGTGAAATCAGTCACTGACTCCGCTACAGTATGGTGTGTAGTCAGTTACATAGCTACAGTAGTGTGTGTAGTCAGCCATATAGCTACAGCAGAGTATGTAGTCAGTCATATAGCTACAGTAGTCAGTCACAAAGCTACAGTAGAGTGTGTAGTAAATCGCATAGTTACAGTAATGCAGTCTGTCGCATAGCTATAGCGGAGTATGTAGTCAGTTACATAGCTACAGTAGTGTGTGTAGTCAGTAAGTCATACAGCTACAGCAAAGTGTGTAGTCAGTCATGTAGCTACAGTAGTCAGTGACAAAATCGCATAGTTACAGTAGAGTGTGTAGTCAGTCACATAGCTATAGCAGAGTGTGTAGTCAGTCACTCAGCTATAGTAGAGTGTGTAGTCAGTCACATAGCTACAGTAGTGTGTGTAGTCAGTCATACAGCTACAGCAGAGTGTGTAGTCAATCATATAGCTACAGTAGTCAGTCACACGGCTACAGTAGAGTGTTAGCAAGTCGCATCAGTAGTTACAGTAGAATGTGTAGTCAGTCATACAGCTACAGTAGTCAGTCACACAGCTATAATTGTGTAGTCAGTCACCTAGCTACATTAGTCAGTCACACAGCTACAGTAGAGTGTTAGCAAGTCGCATAGTTACAGTAGATTGTGTAGTCAGTCACACAGCTACTGTAGTCAGTCACACAGCTACAATAAAGTGTGTAGTCATTTACATAGCTACAGCAGTGTGTATAGTCAGTCATATAACTACAGCAAAGAGTGTGTAGTCAGTCACATAGCTACAATAGCCGAGTGTGTAGTCAGTCACATGGCTACAGTAGTCGGTCACACAGCTACAGTAGAGTGCGTAGTCAGTCACATAGCTACAGTAGTCGGTCACACAGATACAGCAGTCGGTCACACAGCTACAGTAGAGTGCGTAGTCTGTCACACAGCTACAGTAGTCGGTCACACAGCTACAGTAGAGTGCGTAGTCAGTCACATAGCTACAGTAGTCAGTCACACAGCTATAACAGTGTAGTCAATCACATAGCTACAGTTGTCAGTCACACAGCTACATTAGAGTGTGTACGGTCAGTCGCATAGCTACAATAATGTGTGTAGACAGTCACGTAGCTACAGTAGTGTGTTACTCAGTCACATAGCAGGCTGCAGTAGTGTGTTACTCAGTCACATAGCAGGCTGCAGTAGTGTGTGTAGTCGGTAGTCACATAGCTACAATAGTGTGTGTAGTCGGTAGTCACATAGCTACAGCACAGTAGTCAGTCACACAGGTACAGTGATGTGTGTAGTCAGTTGCACCATATTATCTCAGTCAGTCTTAGCGAACAAGTAGGGAAGGGAACCACACACACAAACACACACATACGCGCGCAAATAATGAAAAGACGTCTACCCTGGCCGGGAATTGCTGTATGAAACTTCAATGCAGAGAGCATAATCATCAGGACACATGGATTTTATTTTCGCCAAAAAAAGTACAAGGACCGTTTCTTGATGTTGGTTCATTCATTCATCATCACTATCACACCAATACAACTCTATTACCAAAAATGAGCCATAGTGCCAAGAGCTACTATTCGCATATATACATGCCAGTCATAAATAATGCGCCACAATCAAAGCTCGAAATACATACGACACACCTTGGAATATGCAATAATTATATACGTGGACTGATATGACTGACAGATTGCTTTTGCCCATGTAATGTTGTTGCTCTCTCTCTCTCTCTCTCTCTCTCTCTCTCTCTCTCTCTCTCTCTCAAATCTAAAATTCAACTTCCATTCAAATAAGAACAGACATTCACACGAACTTATAGTACCTCGCCCTAGATTAGATTTATTTAAATGTAGCTTGATGTATTCCGGGGGAAACCTATGGAATAATTTACCTTTATGGATTAATATTTTGTGCGATCACAAAGCATTAAAAAAAAAGAGCATTTAAACAGTACTTAATGGAAAAAATCACAACAAACATTGATTAAGGATATGTGCACTATTTCTTTCATTTTGAACATGATCACATTCCATTATGTTCTCAGTATTTATGAATATGATGTGTCAAATATGTATATTATGTATACATGCATGCTCTGCATTCTACTCTCTCTCTCTCTCTCTCTGAGCAGTTAATATGATTTTTTGATTCTCAGTTTACACTTTTCGATTTGTTTCTTCTCTCTCTCTCTCAATATTTAATATGATTTTTTTGATTCTGAGTTTATATTTTGTTCTCTCTCTCTCTCTCTCTCTCTCTCTCTCTCTCTCTCTCTCTCTCTCTCTCTCTCTCTCTCAATATTTAATATGATTTTTTGATTCTGAGTTTTATTTTCTCTCTCTCTCTCTCTCTCTCTCTCTCTCTCTCTCTCTCTCTCTCTCTCTCTCTCAATAGTTAACATGATTGTTTTTATTCTGAATTTATATTTTGTTTTCGATTTTATTTTATTCTCTCTCTCTCTCTCTCTCTCTCTCTCTCTCTCTCTCTCTCTCTCTCTCTCTCTCTCACCACACACACACACACACACACACACACACACACACACACACACACACACACACACACACACACATTAAAACTGGCATCACAATTCACTGGTAATATTTCAAACGGCATTAGACGTTTTACACGTACGATTCAGTCCAAAAAATGCATGATGTACGTACTAGGAGTGTACGTGACTAGGCTATAATATTTATGTGTGCATTGACTCGTGCTATGGTGTAGCGACTTTCAGCCTACATAATGCCCCTTCATGCACAGGCCTTCTTTTGTGTCACTGTTGAAACTGCACATAACTTTATGATTCGTGTACATGTAGTTGCAGTCTGGGTGTAGGATTTCACGTGCTATCTCCTCATGTACTTATGTAATTTACAGTTGTTGTTGATTTTTGTTTGCTTGGTGTTTCTTCTTCTTCTTCTTCTTCTTCTAAACCTAACTGACTTTGTATTGATCATGTAGTGCAGAAGACAACTTCGTCTAAAATACAGTGCCTGGGCTCACCTTTCCGAAATAATGAGATACCTCGCGTCCGTCTGTTTCCTTCTTTGAATCTGATATCACAGTGACTTATCTTACACCAACATTCACAAAACTGGAGGCGTCTCTTGGCTACACATGGAGCTGCACAATCTGTAGCCTGTGCCCTGCAGTGATGTGTATTTGAAAGGTGGTTACGGTCAGTTCCCTGGGTGTTATTAAAACAATAAATAAGACAGCTAATCTAACGTTAAAACTATACACATGATCTTAATATCCATAGAGAGGTGGGGACTGGTTGCAGGTTGTGAAGACTGCGGCCTAGTCGACTGTGGAAGGACTCGAGTGAAGGGGCTGAAGAAACAGTCGTGGGGAGGAGGTTCCATTCAGACACTGCCGCTCCTCTGGTCCTAGGGTAAGATTGACGGAAGAAGCTTGCTGGGTTCATGTCTACAGGGCCATTGTTGATTTTGTAGAGCATCCTTAGGCGAGTCTGTCATCTTCGTTGTTCATGACTTGACCACTTCAGATTTTCGAGCATGGATGTTACATGTTGCCTGGTGATCTGTGCCTGTAGCTGTTGCATGGTCACGTAGATGGCTGCTCGTCGTTGTACTTTTTCCAGTAAATGGATATCCTTGTGCTTGTGTGGACACCAGACAGCCGAGGCATACTCCAGTGTTGTGCATACCAATGTAGTGCAGGTCTCATAACCTTCACTTCTGCATCCGCAGTACCACACCGCTGGTTTAACGTAAGAGTAATAATTATTTGTCTGATTGATAGTGACCACAAGTAGTGAGTAAAGATAAACTGTCCAAACTGATAAGCCTTTTGCTACTCTTTCTACGATGTCTCCTGTAACGCCGCTATCGATGGCTGCTCTGTCTTCGTTTGAATATTCTGGGTGACAGAAAAATGTAAGCACGAGTATGTTCAATTTAACAATCATACCCAGTTGAAATCTGACGGGGTACTTCAAGACAAGATACCCCACCCCTACCCACCACCCCCACTATCCACCCAGCCACCTGGCCAAAAACCGACTCTTTCAATGTACTTTTCCAGGACTGCAATGTATCCAATGTTCAACGATCCTGATCATCATCATCAATCTTACATACTTTAAATGCCGCTGACAAATTGAACGGAACTTGGCTGAAGGACATCCGAAAGGATGAAACAGATGGCACACTGGCCATAATTATAGACATTAAAAAAAAAATTAATCAAAAACAAGTGACACCAAAACCAGAGAGAGAGAGAGATTATTCGTTCCAAACTCTCCCGGGCAGGTGACAGGTCACTACAGCTAAACATACATGCATCCTACGTATGTGGCTTCGAATGACACTGAACTGGTGCATGTCTGCATGGTGTAAACAGAACATGCGCCGATATAGCAGCATTTTCACGGCGTGGCACCAGCCACGTAACAACCGACACAGTGCTGTAAGTACACCACTTTGGTGATAATTATTCCAAACGCGCTGTGTAAAGCTAGTCACTCATTCAGTCACATACGACTAAAGCGCAGTGAGTCTGCTCGGAAGCAGAGAATAGCGTTATATAAAAATAAAAAAATCAATCAGTCAAGTCCCATTTATGTGGGCCGGTTTGGCCAAGCGGTAAATGTTAAAATTTTAATCAGTTAGGCTGGTAAGGCAGAAGGACCTCGGTTTGATTCCGCCGCTTCGGCTCTCCTCTCTCTCCAAAAGTTGCGGTGTATGGACACTGTCTTGTGACTTTGCCCCTCACAATTAGCAAAACATTCAAATGTCTCTCATCGATGCCCATCTTAATGCGGAAGTCGTTCTGGTGGTGACAGTGTAGTGTTAAGTATAGTCTACGTCTTCCCCCGCCTCCTGGGATCTGGGTCCCCGCTACTGAGTAAGCTTACCTCTTCGGACTGAGACAACTCGGCGCTAAACTGGCATGCTGAACCAAACCCAAACTTTCATTGCTTCACCTTATAATACCGAGTCCTACAGTTGGTGTACGTCATTGCCAAGGCACAGTACTGACCTCCTCCTTCATGAAGCAGAGGAAGATGGACCAGACGAAGGAGCCGGAGGCCACAACCACAGCTTTGTAGCGGAATGGCACGTAGCGGAAGTTGCACATCTGAACGAACGGCCAGAACAGCGCTCCTGTCTGTCACACAGATTGATGCAAACCCATGCTGTAACCAGCAAACCCATGCTGCAACCAGCAAACCCATGCTGTAATATGCTGTAACCAGCAAACCCATGCTGTAACATGCTGTAACCAGCAAACCCATGCTGTAACCAAACTCCAAGCTTCGGTTTACCACATCCTTCCGCCAGCCGGCCACTGCTGTTGTTGGTTACGCCATAGGTCTCCGAAAACTGTCAGATAACTGACACCGTCTCCTTGGTGTTCAAATGACAGTAAGTTTGTAACCACACAGACAACGTTTTAGATGGTGTCAGGTCGCATTTCTATAGTAACCGTTCAAAACGTAGTTACTTGGTGCTTTGAGCTCAGCCGGTCAACCACATACGGTTATATCAGGGCTAATTACACCAGTACATAAAATAAAATAAAAACATGGGTTGGGCGTGCTGATTTTTGCGTGCATACTTTGACGCTATGTTGCTTAGATAGTTTTAGTACTCAAACCCGTCGGCGGATAGATGCGTGGAGATAAAGAGTGTCCCTTCAGTGCAGTAACCAATTGTGGCAGAGTTTGGAGGAAGGTGCCGGAAAACGAGGCTTGGAGTGTGGCCGGAAGCGTGCGTGTGACCCGTAACCTTCATACAAGAGGGTGGATTGGTAGCCTTCCAAAGTGATAGATAAATAGATAGATTTTGCTTTACGTCCACAGAAACCGTAGGCTTATTAGGGGCGGGAACCCAGGACGGCCATCTCGACTTTCGCACAGCTCCTGAACTCTGAATAGATAGATCTAGAGATATAGATAGATATATATGTAGGACTGGGAGTACTGCAGCAACAGCAGCACATTTGTGTGAACAGAATTCTAACATGGTTAATGTTGTCTTGTACTTTAACAGTTCAGGAAAAGCAAAAACCACCGAGCTGATGGAGAGCAAAAAGGCAACCTTTTAGTTTTAACAATGTAACATTGCACATTCATTTTATCAACTTATCACTGAAAGCACAGTTTTGTCTTACCACAAACAAAATAAAATACTTTTGTTTCTTTGAAAAGTATTTATGTTCCTTAACTTTGGCAAACAATTGTTATTGTAAAAAGCCACTGTTCAAAATACAAAAGTCAGTGTCAAATTTTCCAAGTAGCATCCATGGCTAACACATTTTGAACTGATGGTGAAATTGTTGCTAGTTCTGCTGTTCACTGTGGATGAACATTGTACCGTCTTAAGGACTCAGAACAAAACAATGACAGAACAAGTCACCTTTTTGCTCTCTGTTCTGAGAAAAGTGTCTTGTGTAACCTAAAACTGTTCAAAATGAAAGAGGGGGAGGAGTAAAACTTAACAGATTACCAAATAAGTTTTCTTGAACTTTGCTTCCAATTCTGGAATACCAGACTTCCCCTCAAGAGCATTTGTCACTTGAATGGAAACAAATCATTCCATTATTCAGTGAATCTGTAACTGATTAATTATCAAAACATCAAAACAAACAAAACAATAAGCAATCACAATGCAGACAATCAGCACCTCTAGTAGTACTCCGTCTTTCTAGTCATCCATATTATAACATGTAAAATAATAATTAAAAAGAATGTACACAAACACATCAACACACCACATGTAATTACATGGATATATTAATACATGTATGATGTAATAATGTACACACTCATGCATGGCTCAGTAACACAGCTGTACACACATACAGCCTGGCTGCCCAGGCCTCCAGACAGACATTGGGACTATGCTTGATGCAAACAAAAAGCAAACAATTTATTAGAAAAGGTCATTCTGAGTTTTCTTGATTTTATTTTAAGCCACATTGATCTTCCGTCCCAATAAACTTTCCAATCTCACACAAATGTTATTTTCTGTCTTCTTCATTCGGTGTTCAAGTACAGTTAATCAGCCACAGCCCTGAGCCACAGCCCTGAGTAAAAGTAGCTTCCCCAACACCAAAAGCTAAAAACGGCAACAGCAGACAAAGCACAATGACTTTTTCAGAGGTTTCATAAAATGTCAGCAAGAAAAGTAACTGCAGTTTGGCAATGAACAAATATCGAAAGTGAGTTATTTCCCTTGAGCCTAGGCAGCAAACTTACTGAGCCTAAACGTCTGTGTGGCACTTAACAGGACAAAGCACACGTGCAAGGTGGAGAGCATAGCATCTTACACTCACTGTTGCATGTGAAACCAAAGGCAATTTAAGTGAATAAATTATGATCCATACCATAATTATAATCCATAATTTTCAACATCTTTTACCTAATTACTCTTTATGGAACCAAAGTTAGTCTCACCAAGATAAAAGCTGCTGATACCAACTGGTGCAAAACAAATTTGTCCTGCCACAACTTTCTTGATCACCATTTTTACAGCACTGCCTGGAAACATAAACTCCATGATGTGCATCCAACCATGAACCTGTGGCGCAATGACACAGGCCCCTGTGGCAGTAACACGCAGTGTTTTACCCCAGTCTACATGGTCCTTGCGCGATACGATGAGCTCTTGAATGATATCCGATGCTGTCCATAAAATACCATATGTGGCCATGGTATTCAGCAATGGCCATGACTTGAACATTAACACCATCTGAAGAAGAAAGAAATATTCACATATTTCCCCCCCCCCCCCCCCCCCCCCCCCCCCCCCCCCCCCCCCAGCCACCACTCCCCTTCCATTCCTCCCCTCTGGATAATTTGGAAGGGGGGAAGTTGGGTGGGGGGAGGGGCACAACCCCCATAATAACTAAGTTCATTCCTAAATTTCAAATCAGATATCAGGTAACAGTAATCAGAATTACAGCCAAACTGCAGAAGAACATCAGAATTACAATACAAAAGGTGTTGTAGTCACAAAAGTCAAAATGATTATGTCCAGCAGTTGAAGTCATGCAAAACAAAATGAACATCTGTTACGGGGAACAGTCCAACCACAGTTTTTGTTATGTACTCACTGCTTTTATTTATTCTGAATATTCCAGTCAAAAACAATCAGAGTGAAAAAAAATGGAAAAAAAGATTGAACTTTGAAAGAAGTTTATTGTGTACTCCAGTTCCAGGGCTCTGGTTCTTGTTCTATGTAGGCAGCCAACTTCTTTATTTTATAGAATTAGAAGTATAAGTTCACACTCACTTTTTCCCAAGTTGTGTATGAAAACTGGGACAGAGGCTGCATCTGATGCTCTGGACAGTACAGTGCAGGATCTTGTGCGTAAAAGATAATATATGGCTACAGATATTCTTTTCTTCTTTTTTTCTGTTCATATATATAAGAGGAGAGAGAGAGAGAGAGAGAGAGAGAGAGAGAGAGAGAGAGAGAGAGAGAGAGAGAGAGAGAGAGAGCAGGGGTTGCAAACAAAATGGTATTGGTAACAGTGACTGCATGTTTAACTCTGTGTAACTCCAAACAACATTTCACTACCGATCACTAATACCTGGAAGCAAAGTAGAAAACGAAGCAATAACAAAACACACACAAAATTCACTGCTTTCGGTTCTCTGTGGTGAAGTGCAAGTTAAAACTTGACTTCCCAGTAAAAATTGTTTCCAAGATCACCTCAAAGGCAGAATAACTGGTACTCGTTACGGCCAAATATGACCTTTGATTCTTTGACAGGTGTAACCGCTATTTCATCAGACAAAAGAGAGTAAATGCATACATGTAGTTTGTAAAATAGTTCTACTTCTTTTTCCTTTTCTTGCCAACTTAATCAAGTTAATGATTAGGCCTACCCTAGACTTGACAGTGTCGAGGTTGACCTATGAGCAGGTAACTCTCTTCAAGTTCAAGATACAAATGTACACTTCCGGGCCATGTCACGATGCCTAAACCTGGCACTGACAGAACGCTGTAAACAATTTTTTTAAACCAGTTGCTTTTGCAACTGTTGTTCAATTTTATCAAGACTGACAAGGCTGGGTACACAACCTGTTAGGGAACAAGTAGCAGGCGTTCCAGCATGACAAGATATTCTGGTTTAATGAGGGTCACATCCATTTGTTTAGTGTTGTGCTGTATCTCTGTTAGTGTCACGATCACAGCAGCAAAGAATGAAGGCCAACAGCCGAAAGAAAACCCCGTGGTAACGGTGCAAGCGCCTCAGACTCAGCTCCCACTGCCGCTCAATGAAAGGTACGTACATGTACCAGGCAAGATAATCACCTATATATATTTATAATGTGTGCAGGTGTAGTGTCACCTTTCGTATACATACATACATGTATAGTATACATACGGGTATAGTATCCAACTTCAACATTTTGAAGACAGTTACTCTTTACGGGCCATGGGGGGTAAAACGCTTCCAGAAAAAAAAATCTGAGACTTGGTTAGTGAGGTAAAGACATCCGGGGCTGGAAGGATGCCACTTGCCAGGGTCTTGGCCATGGCAGTCTTCTGTAGGCAGGCTATTCCAGTCAACGATTGTGTGTGTGTGTGTGTGTGTGTCGCGGGGGGAGGGGGGGGGCGGGGGCGGCGGACCGGACTCCGAAAAGGGGAAATTTGAGGTAGTCATTGCTGATACTGGAGCAGATGGCCATGTCTTGGTCTTTTTGGCTGGTTTGGTCTGCTGCCCAGGGCTGTACCATGCCTTTGGCCTTATAGTTATACAAGTTATAGTGATGAGGTTGTAGTGGATTTTAAAGAGGTTACTCAGTCTGTATTTTCTTCTGCATTCTTGGAGGGATAGCCAGTCAAAGGATTTGATCATCAGGTCCACCTTTGGGGTTTGATGGTAGCAATGTTGTACTCAGTGCACTGCCCATCACTGTACAGTTTCCAGAGCTCTGACAGCAGTGGGTAGATCACTGGATGTGTGCTTTGTAATACTAATAGGCCGTTTGCCACAGTGCTATTTTTAAACCATTTTGGTGTTACTTCCCCTGATTTTGGGCAAGACATCCATACCTGGCACAGCAGACAGTGTTGTGTCATGCAGTGTTTTTTGGAAAAGGACAGTGACAGCCTTAAGCGATATCTTTGAAAATGAGGACTTAGTACAACAGGATTGAAGAAGCAGTGTTTAGTTAGGCTGTCTACCTATGTGAACGATATTCCAATTGAACTTAAGGCAGTCAGGGAGGCATAATATATAGCTGAAGAAGCCAAAGCAAAGACAAAAAAGAAGGAAATGATGGTGGAAAAAAAGGGGCAGCCAACGTAAAGACTTGTGCCCTATTGCTGTTTAGGCTATTACTTAATAATAGTGCCAATGGGCAATGGGCCAGTTGTGGTGAATCATGGATGAGAAAGAAAAAAGATGCAAAAGAAAGAAAGACGCTGCAGTTACATCACACAAGGATAGGCCTACATGGATGTAGCCAGACCTCTGCCTGGGAAAAGGGGGAAACCCTGCACATTGATCACAACAATGGTAGCCCCCTGATAAGATTCAACCACTGATTCCTCACCGAGGTATCACGAAAAGAACCGAACAGTTTATCTTAAGGTTGATATCAAACTGAAGTTAACCGTGAAGACATGTATATAATATATGTTGCATGGTTATAAACGAAACAGTCAACCCTTTGATACAGTAATCCGATTTACTAATCATATAATAGTAACATTATTATATATATATATATATGTGCATATGTTGAAATAGAACACCCCATTAGAATTATGCATAAATTGAATTTTCTTTTCATTGTGAACTAATTTCAGGAGGTTAACATAAAAATGGAGAAATCTGATGAACGTCATGCGCTGTAGCAGTGTAGGGGGGTGTCCACAGGGTAACCGACTTGGAAAAATGTCCTGTTCAAATCTCCAAGGATGAAGCTCCGATGCCATTGCCAGTAGTTGAGCCTTTGTTTATTTCCCATTGTTATTTCATCTTTCTTGAGCCTAGTTAGGTGCGTGGCATTTCGGTCTTTTTCATAGCTTTCACAACAGGCTAGACCTCATCAGGGAGCCTGCCTTTTATTGGGTGTTTTATTTTATTTTCCCAATTTATCTGTGTTTGTTTCATCATATGTAAAGATGAAAATGTTTTGTTTGTTCAATAGACTAGCGATTTTGTGGCCTCCCTGGGTTAGGGTTTGGGGTTGGGCTAGTTACTGGTTCATGCCATTCACGAGACCACTCATTCTTTCTTTGTGAGCGTCAGTTGCCTCACACTGTTGTTGTCACTGCTATGTGGGTTGTATCGTGAACATGGATTACATGTATCCAGCCTTTGTCCCATTGCATGCAGACAGTTCTTTCCTCATCCTTCTTTTTGGAAAGTGGTTTTTTTTGTTTGTTTTAATCTTCTCTTCCATCATGCGTTTTTTTTCTTTTTGATCTTTGGCTTATTGGCCCATTCGTACCCGCTTGTTAGCTTGACTGATTTGGGCAGCCATTTTGCATTTCTCTTTTCGTCTGCATTTGTTTACATCCCGATGCATTGTCATCGGTCATCCTGAATAGCGATTTGCTTTATCAAGTCAGTTACCCTGTGGACACCCCTACAAAAAAATAAGGGGGGGGACAAAAGAAGATGTCAAAATTTTAAGCTTCCCTATGTCTGAGGCATGATCAGCCGTGTCAGGGCTTCATTCTCATACCTGATTATATAACATTCTGTGAAGACATGATAACTCCAAAGAAAACAGTCAAAATTTACCCAAACAAGAAGCCATGGCCACGGGTGTAAAAATCCTTGAGAGAAAAAAACTCTCAACAAAAAGAAGATTGCTTTTCAGGCTTGAATGGAAATGTGTTCAAAGTAAACTCAGCAATGAAATAAGGGAAGCAAAGGAACAGTACAAATAAAAAATCTAATTTCAGTTTTAAACAGGCAACATGCATGATGCATGGAAGGGTCTTAAAACACTAACTGGATACTCCAAGCCTAAATGAAATAGTTTAAACATGCCATGTGATAAACAAAAGGAGAGCTCAGATGAACTGAATGACTTTTATTGCCAATTTGACACTCAAGACTTCAGAACTGAACTAGCTCAGATCAGATTAGAACTACAGGGAAGGTGGTGCATGATGTTGAAGATTTTGAGATTGACGCCAAGGTTGTTGAGGGCATTTTTTAGATGCTTAACATCAGGAAAGCAATTAGTACTGACACATCTGTGGAAGACTTTTGAAACTGCGCTTCTGAGCTTTCTGTTGTATTCAGTCAGTTTTTCACATTGTCTCTGAAAGAAAACACTGTACCCTTTACTTGGAAAACTTCTATAATCTGTCCTGTTCCAAAAAAAACAACCAAATCCTTCTTGTTTAAATGATTATTGTCCAATTGCTCTGACATCTATTGTAATGAAGTGTTTTGAATAAAAATGAATGTATCATCCTCCACCAATTTACGAAACACATGAAGCCCCATTTAGACCCATACCAGTTTGCGAACAAGCACAACAGAAGCACTAAAGATGCAACACTCACTCTTTTGCACAATCATCAATGAATATATATATATATATATATACTCATCTTGAAAAAACAGGTTCATTTGTCCAAATTCTCTTCATCAACTTTTCTTCTGCCTTCATTACCATACAAATATACCTCATGGCAAGCAAACTTTTAAAACTCGACGTTTGAAACCCAAGATTGGATTATCGACTGTCTTGTCCTGCTCTATTTCCACCAGCTCTCCACAAGGCACTGTCCTATCTCCTATTCTTTTTACAATCAATACAAATGACTGCACAGGCACTGACACAACACCAGTCATAAAGTACTCTGGTGATTCTGCAATAGAAGATCTTTCCAAATCAGATTCTGTTTATTTTGCTGAAGTTGAAAATTTCAATAACTGGTGCAGGGATTGACTTGACCTTTGACTTGAATGTAAAGAAAATGAAGGAAATGCTGTTCGATTTCAGAAAAGCTCCAACTGTCATTCCAGATCTCTTTATTGGTGGCGTGAAAGTTGAAAGAGTAACTGAGTATAAATATCTAGGAACAGTCTTAGACAACAAGCTGAATTTCAACAAAAATGCTGATTTTATTCACAAAAGATGTCAGCCAGGAATATTTTGCCTTCAAAAGCTAAGATCTCTTAATGTCAGTGCTCCTGTTTTATGCACTTTCTACCAGAGTTGTATTGAATCAATTTTAAAATTTTCTTTCCTGTGCTGGTTTGGTGGCTTAAATGTGAAAAGCAAATATGGTCCTGAATAAAGAGGTGAATGTGTGTGGCAAGGTTGTGGGTGAAAGACAAGAACACTTAAGTAAGTTGTGTGAACGTCGTGTGGTACGGAAGGCTAGGGTGATTGTGGATGACAACAGCTATGTCCTTGCTAAATGTTGTGAGCTTCTTCCATCTGGTTACTGGTAGATGATTTCATGTACAGAAATATAATCTGCAGTCAATATCATTTCTGAACAGATAAATCCAGTGAAATGTCAGAGCAGTGTGTGTGTGTGTGTGTGTGTGTAAATTACGTAAATTTACTAGTTTGTTTAATATGTAACTTTTGTATTTTCAATAACTGTTCTTTGAGTTCTAAAATATACAATATGTGTCAAGTTATTGAGTACTGTGGTGTGTTTAATGTTCAGCCACGTTTTAATTTATCGAATGAGATAATAATCTTGAATGTGGAATATTGGTTTGGGTGGTGAAAGAAAAAAAATTGTTTGGTGTTGGGACGAGATCATAACAGGCATAGTTTACTAAAACATACTGATATTGTATTATTTACACTCACAGGAATATGAAAACCTGAAACTTAACAAAAGATAGACAGTATGGAACTACTTCTCAACCTTTTTACCAAATCGTGACAAGCCAAATGACGAGTTCAAAAAAGAAATTGTATACACACACATGGTAATAATAAGCACAGCCACCTGCAGATGATTAGTGTTTTGTTGTAAAAACATGATGATAACTGCAAAACTATTAGAATGTTTCGCTTAATCAAGTTAATGTGAATAAATCCAAGTTACTGCGTTGCAAACATCAAAGATGATAGCAAGTTGTGTACTACATAAAATCATGTCTGTAATCTTTGCATGTCATACAACGTATAATGTGTGTTAATTACCTGTTCCTGCTGCTGCCAGGTTGAAGTTGGTGATAGCCATGGTCTGTAAGTTTAATAGATATCTATAGATAAATAATATACGATATAGATCTGTTTCCATTAACGGTTGTCCACATCTGTTGCGCTGCCCGACTGTCAGCCTTTCCTCATTGACTGGACCTGGTATTAATCACAGGAGTTAGTTGACATTTAAATTAGACAGAGGCACAATGGATTGTGCACATACAAAATTGCACAGCACAAATCAACCTCAGTTGTTCAGTAGTGGTAAACTCTCAACATGAATTCTTTCTTATTTATTAATGTGGTTTGTCTTGTTTAATGTACATTTGCTTGTCCAAAAGTTTGTGTTTGTTTTACTCACATGAAAAACCACACAGGTCTGTGCAGTAGATCTCAAGAAAAATTACCTCAAAAAAAGATCCCAGTGAAATTGATTTTTTCTCTATTTTTAGCTGGTTTGACTGAGGTCTTACACACCATGGATGCAAAACTTGGTTAAGTGTATGCTCCATTCACTTCTGACCTGATTGATAAATGGTGTTTCCATGACAATATAGTATATAATTTCAGGGAAATGACTGATACCTATCTTAGTCTTTTCTCTTACATTGGTTAAGTAAGTGAGGTCTTTGAAACAGCATGGTAACATTTACAGATGGGTTTGGAATTTGTGATCTTTGGTTGTTGGCAGTTGTGATTTTTGGTTTTGCTGTTTTGGTCCCCCTGCGACGTGCCTTTTAAGTGTTCTTTGTGGGAAAGCAAGCACATGCAGTGTCCAAGATGAACAACTACATTACAGAGTAAAACAGAAGGAATTCATCTCCAACCACCTACCATTGGTTTTGATTTCATTCATGTTCATCTCTGTTAGGGAAAAACATTAAGTGTGACATTGCAGAACTTCAGTTTCCATGTCAAATATTGAAGGACCTTAGACTGGTTGTGTGTAAGAATAGGTGGTTTGTGCAAACACTATAGCTTCATTCAGTTCACACTTAGACTGTATAAAGTAGCAGATTGTTTTGCATGGAGTTGATCATTATTGGAGGATACAGTCTGTGAAGATTCAATAGTATTACATCATCACAAACTCCAAGCACTGGTTTATTAGAGTTTATGGTGGCAGAAAACGATGCTGGGAACATGGCATCCTTGTTGTTAATTTGGGCATCCCTCAAGGTGCTGACACTGTCATGTTCTGCCTAGCACTACTGGTGTAACTGTGTTACCCACAAGGGGACTGTTACATCTTTTGTCTGTTTGTCTGCCTATTAGTGTAGTTTGTCAGTCTGTCTCCCTCAAGTCAGCCAGTCGAACGTCCCCAACGGCCACCCCCCCCCCCCCCCCCCCCCCCACCTGTGCTGCTGAACTGGTCCTTGTAATATTTAGGGAGCAGCCCTGGGAACAATTTTGCTTAACGTCCACAGAGGCGAGATGGCCTATTAGGGAGGGGCGAGCAGCCCTGGTGCTGACGATCCGTCTTTATTGGGAACATACCCGTCATGGTTGACTGGGCATTAAAAATTAGTTATCTGTCAGTTTTACTGTGACGTTAGTTGCACTGCTACAATACCATCTACTGCTATGTAGACATCAATGACAAAAAGCCAGACATAAAACACAATAAATGAGCTGAGACAAACTAAACACTTCGTGCACAGGCATCAGCTTTGCAACACAAGAAAAGTGGTAATATTTAAGACTAATTGGCAGATGCTTGCCATCATTAGTCATTGTATTATCCGATCCTCCTCTGGGCACTTTGTTTCAACTGGGGACGGTGCAGAAGCCGTTTCCTCACAAATTTGTTATAGGTCCTCACTTCTGCACAGACGGTTAGCATCGGAACTCTTCATAGAACTAAACTGTACTGATCAGTAACTGTCAGGGAGGGTGCTTCTTGTTTGTCTTTTGGTCATTCGATGACATTTGTTTTTCGGTGCCAGCACTGGGAAAACTTCTGGACAGACTGAGCGGAGCGCAGATGGGCTTTTCCAAGCACTTAAAGTTAAACTGGGGCTGTCATGACGTGAAGTGAGCGAGTGACCCGGGCTAGTCCTGGAGTATTGACCGCTGGTCGTGTTGTGTCGCCCCGTGGCGACAGGCTTTCGCGGTGGTCGTGGTGGTTCGTCACAGTAGCTGTCTTGCTCATGGTCTCCACTTAACCTGTTCGTGTTACTGTAGCCCTGGCCTTGAAGTGTTGTCATGTGGACCACCGATAGTGTTCTGTCGCCCTGGGGCGACAACCTCTTGTTGTTGTCACCATTGATGAGTATCTTATTCATCTTCACTTCGTTTGGCCATTTCTTCGGCTTGTGTCCTGTCTTTAAAGGAACCAACCGTCTCGAAACACATTTTGTCCACTAGGTAAAAGAGATCAGAATAAAGACAAAAAATGAAGGATTTTGTTCAAAAAGTTGCCTGTCTCACGTATGGCCTGTTTGTTTTCATCCAGTACCGCTACTCGCCACTATCCACATTTGCTTTGTAATCGATATAAAAATAATAATAATCTTGTGTGTCTGGGTCTGTTTAGTCTCTTCTTCATTCTGTGCAAGTCATGTTACTGTTGCTTGGGCCACTACACAGTGACCACACAGAGCACTCAGTCAGTCAGTGACCACATAGCCCACTTTTTTTAACTATGAATGTCAACACCTTTTAGGGTCAGAGTCAGTATCTTATTGCAACTTACAGCTGGTGTCTTACGGTCAGAGCACGGTGCTGGTGTGGACTGGCCAGCCAGGGTGGTTTTCATCGCTTCGCTTTTGACAAGAAAGCTGTGTGTGATTGCTGCCTTCCCCGGCGTTCAGAGGACACGTATATCGAACTTCGCTTCCTTTCGAGCAACAACCTCATGGTGGTTTACGAGCGCATGCCTGACGTCGCAATCGACTTGCAGTGTGCAAGGGACATCTCCTACCGGGGAGGTGGCGTTGTTAAAGTGTCGAGTTCTGTGACTGCGGCAGCCGGCTTGTTGTGTATATATATGTGTGCGTGTATGTGTGCGTGAGTGTCAGAGTTCCGGAGCTGTATGAAAGTCGAGGTGGCCGTCCTGGGCTTTCCGTCCTAATCAGCCTTATCGCTTCCGTGGACGTAAAGCAACATTGAACCGTGCTAACGCATTGGTCACAGTTTGTCCCTAATATGTCAACAGACATCCGAGGACATGAAGCTCTACTGCATCATCAACGTGCGTGAGTGTGTGTAGTTGTGGCGATGGTGTGAAGCATAATTGAAGGTGGTGAAGGATGCGGAAAGGATTCTTGGTCATCCCGTCGCTTTGTGTCGTCGTCCTCATCTCCCTGGCCAACCTTCTTCACAGGTAAGCCCGGCACCACCTCCTTACTGCAGGCTATAGGCAACACGGGGTCAGGCAGACTAGGGACCGTCCGCTGGTCACAATATCGGTGATACCCCGGGCTGATCAGCGCGTTTAAGTCCTCGCAACTGTCCGTCTTTAAGTCATGGACCTATATAGGTCCATGTTTTAAGTCGCTTCATGGTGTTCCCAGTGGACACAGGGCCGGCTGCAGTGGTTGGCTTTGGACAGCAAAGGGTTTCAGTGGTTGTTGGCCAGGGTGACAGTGCACAAAGGGTTTCAGTGGTTGTTGGCCAGGGTGACAGTGCACAAAGGGTTTCAGTGGTTGTTGGCCAGCTCTGGTGCGGAGTGGCCGAACTGCTAACCACAGTGACTGTAGTCCACTAGCGATTACCTAGGCGCCTCGGGGGCTGGATATTAACCGCAGCCTGGCCCTGCCATTTAGACGGTATTAGCCCTTTTTCCCCACAGAAGCTTTTGTTTGTGTTCAGGAGGAGCGAATTAAGCGGGTCTCCTACCTGAAGAGCCATGTATGAACTGGTTTCGGCAACTGGCCGCCGTCTTGTGCTGCAAAATAATGTATGGGTGTCGGAACAGCATGCGCGCTGGGGTCGACTGTTTCAGTATCCAAACACATAAACGGTTCAAAAGAACGCTATTTATTAGGACTGTTTCAGTGTCGGAATAAAGGGGACAGTGCATGTACAACCCGTCGCAACTGCTGAACTGCACCACACAAACACACACACATACACACACACACACACACACACCCCACACACCACCACACCACACCACACCACACCACACCACACCACACACACACACACACACACACACACACATGCACGAACGCACGCACACAGCGCATACACACGCACATTTGTTTTGTTTTTGTTGTTGTCGTGTTTTTTTTGTGTGTTTTTTTTCTTCAAATCAGGATGTCCTCTGAACACCCCCACAACCCCCGTGACTATAAATATGGATGCGACCTCGTTTTATTACCGATGAGCATCAGAGGGTCGGCAGTATCAGAGCAGATACTTCCGCAGCGAGCCGAGAATCCAGCGACGACATAACCAATAACTGAGCCGGATTTTGCAAAGAGCTCCGAGTGCCTCCTGTCTCCTCACAAGCGCTCTCGATCTGACGGCCGTGCCGTACCGACTGTGTTGGACGTTGGAATGCACGATGATCGGAGTCTGATGCCTGCATCCAAATGACTAGAGGTTGCGTCATTTCATATCTTTGGTCGTCGGTGAACGCACGCCATCATTTGTTTTGTTTTGTTTGTGTGTTCGGAACCCGCCAGTCTTTCACTCTGTCGCTTATGCATTAGCTTGTAATGCAAAGATGGCGGCCACTCTTCGGGAGTTTCGTGTGGAGCAGTACTTGCGACGGTCTGATTGGCTGCAACCGTTCTGGTGATTGACAGCCTGAAGCCCGCCATTGATGTCTGCCAACTGCGGTACCGTCGCAAAGGCGACACTCGGTTTTTTAAAGTTTTACCCCAAACAGCGGGTGTTTTTTTCGGGGCACTGTGGCGCAAGTAGGCGATTAAACGTTGAACCGTTTTGAGAGACAGGCGGGCACAGGGTCCGTGTAGTCAGCTGTAGGGACCGACCAAGCGAACCGCATGCACATGTTTGATTGATCCTCGTGCAGCTGCGTGCTGTGCTGCTTGCGGTCACAGTGAGCGCTCTGTTGGGCTCTACGTTGAACACAGCAGTGACAGCGGGGCCCAAAGCCTGTCGGGGGCAGCGTGTAGTCTCTTGCTGGTAGGAAGGGCGGGCTGGGATGGTCGGTTTTGATACAAAAGAGAGAGGCGGGGAAAATCTCCATACGCTCTGCTGCGTTTTTTTCTTTTTCTTTTCTTTTTCATCGTTCCCTCTGATCATGTGCGTAAGTTCCTGTTTCTAGGCCAGTTGAACTGAGGAGTTTTTCTTGCATTCAATTCACACACAGAGAGAGGAGACACACATAACGAGTCTAAAAGTCCCAGTCAGAGTAAGATGATTTGAACGTGGAACTCAGGCCTTATTCTGGTAAAACACTAGGCTGTATGGGTAAAAAGAAAAAAAGACATACTGTTACCTTTTAAATTGTATTATATAAGTCACTGTTTATTTACTATTGACTGTTATTTCTTATTGCCTGTTTGCTGATTATTATTTTCTTATTGAGTGATTATTTCATCATTGACGGATCATTATTTGATCATTGACTGCCCCTTGCCGTCTTCTTGAATCTGTCGATCGGGCAAACAACACTTCATTTTACTGACTGGCCGAATGGTTTCTCTCTCTCTCTCTCTCTCGTTGGAAATAATTATGCCCCTTGACTGGCAAAGCTCTGGGTTCCGATATATATAGGTCTGTCACGCTGACTGAAACAATTGTGCCAAAGCAAGCTGTCGCCAGATGTGTATCATTTGAATTGATGATTCTACAGCGGAGTGCTAATTTGCGCCCAGTGTAATAGAGGACCTAGAATAAAACAGCTCAAAGTTATGAGCATGGTTCAAGTTCGCTTCAGTTTTTACGGTGTGACGTTCATTTACCTTTATGTGACAGTAATTTTATGCCGGATCCCCTGATGTGATTGGTGCTTGTCTGGAAATTACGTAGGTGGTGTGTGTGTGTGTGTGTGTGTGTGTGTGTGTGTGTGTGTGTGTGTGTGTGTGTGTGTGTGTGAGAGAGAGAGAGTGTGTGTGTGTGTGTTTAATGTTACATAATGTGCAGACAAGAGACACATTTCCGTGTATGATTTTAGCATGGACAATAAACTATCTTATTTTAATCAACACTGAGGGAGTTAATTAGCGCTCGAAATAAGTAACACAAGTATAACGACAAAGACCTGAGTCGCCTACGGTAACTCTCACCTGGCATGCGTGTAAATACAAGGTACATAAACTCCGCCAGAGGTACATCCTCAAGTTTTATCATATTTATAGAGAACATAGTTCAGGAGCTGTGTGAGAGTTGAGGTGGCCGTCCTGAGCTGCCCGTCCTAACGAGCCTTCTGGTTTCCGTGGACGTAAAGAATTATTGAACCGTGCTTCGGCATTGGTCACAACTTGTCCCTGATATGTCAACTGACATCTGAGGATATTAAGCATCACTTCATCATCATCATTTATAGAGCGTGAAACAAACAAAATCCACATCTGCACACGTTCTCACATCGCTTGAAAAGGGGGTGTACATACAAACAAGCACAAACTATGAGATTTTTTGGTTGTTGTTGTTGCTGTTTTTCGTGATTAAAAGTATGGTTTAAAACCTGCTCATATTACATCGTCGTGGTGGCTCACCGCACAGTGGCTATAATGTGCTTTTTATTTCTCGATCTGCTGGCATGTTGGCGAGCGCTGTTCAGAGGTAAAAGTTCACGCAGTATAGGCAACAGGGACCGAGTCAGTAACTGGATTTTAACGCCCTGTCAACCGCACAGGACAGTCAGACTCTGTCATAAGCAAACGCACATTACAAAATTCTTCTCCTGTAAACCCTTTCTCAAGTCAGTCCTCAAAACGCAAACATAAAACAAAACACACATATACAAGCATCAAACACAAATTTTTGAAGAGTTAGTCCTTCAATATCAATATTACCCTTTTGTCGAAAGAGCCCAAAAGGCTGGTATTGTCGACCATTCCGTCTAATTTATCGATACCAGATAAAAGAAAAATAGAAACAGGAATGGACAGAAACAATTAAAAACTGTTCTATAAATGCATAATAGAAAATACAAGTGCTATGTGGCACCAAGCAGCACACACCTACCAACAATCATCTAGCTACTCACAGAGTCCAGTCGAGATCAAGAGGAGGGAGGTGAGCGGGACTCTCACGAAGAAGTTAGACAGAAGTTAGACTTTCATTTGCGGATCCAGGCGAGATCAAGAGGAGGGAGGTGGTACTGGACCCTCAAGAGAGCCCAGGAGAGATCAAGAGCAGGGAGGTGGAGCTGGGCTCAGAAAGTTGGACTTCTTTTGCTTCAATTGTTTCTCAACAGCAGTGCTACGGACATTGTCCTTGTGACTCTGCTCCGCACAGCAGTTGAAACAGCAATTGCGCAGTACACTAGTTGCTACGCAATGGCGACGTCCCCACCGCCTTAACATAGTTGTTGTTCTGGCGGTGGTCCACGGCCTCCTCGGTCTTTCCTGGTCGGAGCGTGCGGTCAAGCCACTCGCTCTTTATGGGGGGAAGGGGGGGGGCCTCCCTTTCCCCGTCCCTAATAAGCCATCTCGCTTCTGTGGATGTAAAGCAACACGTTTACTTTCTAGCTAATCAACCGGAAGCATACTCGCCCTGATATAACCGTAATGGTTGACTGGGCGTAAAACACCAAGTTACTTACCGGAGCCATACCCCAAAAAGCGTAACTCTTTACGAAAAATGTTTGCCAAATTTCTGGGGGAAAGGTCAAGAGACCATTAGCATAAAGATGACAAAACAGAAAGAGCGAGAGGACTAGGCAAAAGAAGAAGAGATATGATAGGAAAGGGGAATCATGACAGCCCTGAGATTCCAGGGAAGGAGAACAGATATCCCCGGCCTCCATTCGGGGATACAACGACCGACGGCTACCTGGACGGCTACTGTGCGGGAGAACGTCAGTTTCTGTAATGTAGTCGTGCGGAACAGCTGGAACAACATGTTTTATGGAACTGGAGTTTAATACAAAACGAAAAACATGCATGATGATATAATGCATGTGTTGGGGAAGAACTCACTTTAAAGGTGCAGTGTCATCGTGCTTCGTTATTTTCATCGGAAAATGTCTGTAGTTATGTCGCAGTGAAACGTTCTATCTGTAAGTAAGACACGCTTACAAACACGGACACTTTCTTTCCGACATGGTTGTCGAAGGACTAGACCCTCAGGACGCCCCTATTCTTCGACCTCGACTAGTAGCTGCCGAGGATGGATCAACACGACAGGCTGCCTGTATTTTCTGCTTTTCGTCATTCCTCGTTCTGCATCCCAACACACCGTTCCTTTGTGTTTTAGCCAGGTCTTGTCTTATAGTGTTGCTTGATTTGTTGTTGTTGGTGGTGGTGGTGGTGGTGGTGTGTGTGTGTGTGTGTGTGTGTGTGTGTGGTGTGTGTGTGTGTGTGTCACTGTTTGTGTGTTGTTGTTTTATGTGTGAGTCACTGTGTGTTGTTGTTGTTTGTTTCTTGTTGTTGTTGTTTGTTTCTTGTTGTTGTTTGTCATCTGCATTCGTCCAAGCTTGTAGTTGGGTTTACGTGTCGTATTGCTTTACCCTCAAAGTTAGCTGGGGACTCTTTAAAACCATTGCGTCGCTGCAAGCTGCAGCCAGTGTAGACGACACGTAAATGGATGTAGTGAAGTGAAGCGGTGCCGTGCAGAGTTTTATGCACACAAAAAAGTATGCACTCACTCAGTACCAGTTCGCGGTTTTGACGGTGTTATGAGGGGCAACAGCCACGAGACGGCGTCCACAAGGCACAATGTTCGACGATAAATAAGAGCCGAAGCTGGCAGTCGAACCGATGTCGTCTGCTTACCAACATAACGCCTGACCGCTGGGGTCTCTGCTGTAAATCTGGCTCGTGACTGACCGCGCAAATTCTAAAAATGAGCCCCAAGCGCCGGACAGAAGTATATCCGTGTTAATTCTAAACTTTAATCAGATGGAACAAGTTGCGCTAGGCTAACAAGGACAACGTTGACGGAAATGTATGTACTGTGTGTATCCAGCGCTGTGAACCCGCAAGGTTTTATGTGGAAGTTTTTAGCGCCGTACATACATTTTCATTGATTGATTCATTCAAATGGGGTATTCTTAATGAGCTAGGTCACGACGGGTCACGAGGCTGAAAATGAAGCTAGGGTATGCTAAAATTGCGGGTCATGAGACCGAAAGCGAGGCTGGGATATGCAGAAAAGTCGAATGCAAAAGGTGTCGGGAACGTAAGACATTTGGTGGACTGCACCGTCGCCTGCACTCCTAAGCCTCGCTTTCGATCCCAGTTACCTTAGTGGCCTCACCTCATGAACATTCCTTGGATCGTGTGTCCAGTCTAGAACACGTGACAGCAGTAAGCATTCACAAAAGAGACAACACCAAAATTGTCATTCCTGCTCAGTCTTAGTTGCCGGAAGGAGACACAGCCAAGAAAACCAGTCTCAGCAATAATGGGTGCAACATGTGTGCAGTGCTTGTTCTTTGCATGGGGCACGTTTGTCGTTTTCAGCTGTTTTATTAACCAGGCCGCCTTCCGGCCTCACTACCCTTACACATGGTGTGCCCAGCGAGAAATATTAAAAGATACAGTGTTACCATGTGTCCTTATCACCTATAAGTAATACTGAGGTATGAAATAGAGACGTCGTCTTTTGTTGTGTGTTAGAACTGGGCACCGCAAGCGTGTAGTCGTTGTGACCGGCACTGATGCGTAATTGGATTTGCTGTGTGGGGCGCACGTGTTCTTTAGACAGCCTACATGTTTGCCTGCTCTCCGCGATCTGCCGGACCAAACCGTTCATGCGCCCTTCGTTGTCGTCATTTCTTGTCAAGACGTCCCAACGAAGACACGCTTTCGCTGAACGTTGCAGCTTGCGTGCAGCATCTGTGTTTGTGTTTGCGGCGATGCCAGTTGCCGTTGATGGGGGCAGGTCGAGAAAGCCCACGTGTATGGTCTGAAAACGGTCGTCGGATTTGACGCGTCGTGAAAATATCGGTGGTGGTAAACTAACCCGGTTAATTAATAGGCCTATAGATGTAGATAGGGAGGGAGAGAGAGGGAAGTGCTGGTTCAGCTGTTGTGTGTCTGGCTGCGGAAGACTATAGGCGTACGGTACATGCGCATAGCCTACACAGCCCCTCTGCCTTTCTCTTGGGACGGTATGTACTGTGTGATCGCGTGTGAGCTCGATACTGTCAACAGCCGTTTAACAGTTCAACGAATCATATCGTTTCTTCCGGGATATCTGCATGGATTACCAAAAAAAGTGATTCTGTAGAAGTGTGATGGAGGCCATTCTCAACGAAAGTTTCCTAGTCTGGGACATCTATACAGGCATCGGCAGCTGAAGCTCCCACCTTGCCGTCCTTGGCATCCTTCAAGCGGGAGCTCACTCAGTTCTCTTCAGTTCTTTTTAGGGTGAAACTGTTAAGAAGGCTAGAATGATGGCTAGAGCTGTGCCGGTGGGAATGTTGTGTGTTTTTGTTTTGTTTTCTAGCCTAGGCATCTCAGTCACACCACGTCGAAAAATTGTCAGCAGTGACAGCTCGACTCAGTATCAGAATCATTTGAAGATTAAAGGCACGAATGAGCAACCACGTTGTGTGTCTTTGTGTGTGAAAAATTAATACAGCCTCAACGCAGTTACTCGATACTTTGAGTTTGTCTTAATGCTATTGTACCAGCCCCCTCGTGTCGGTGATGTTCGGTTTGCTGTGTCTGTTTTCTGTTCTACCCACGTCTGGGGTCGGAGGTTGGCGGTGTCTGTATCGTTGCGTTGATTTAGCGGGTACTTGCAGTTTTGCACGTGCAGCGTTTCCCGTACCATCCGTGTGGACAGGGCCGTGGTGGCCGGCCCGCTTGCCCCACTGCCGGCTCCCTCCCCCCAGTCACACACCCCGCCTCTTAACTTCCGTGCCACAAAGGAGACGGCAAAGCCATTCTCAATACAGTATCAGTTGTGCTCTCTCTCTCTCTCTCTCTCTCTCTCTCTCTCTCTCTCTCTCGTTTTATATATATATATATTTATTTATTTTTATATAGTTTTGGTTTGGTTTTTCGAATGACTTCCCCCTTCCTTTCCGAAAGAAACCCGCTCTGGACTCCTTCAATAGTAACCTCAAGACAGCTCTTTTCCCCAAGCAATAGACCCGCCGTGCTTTCTGTTCTGTGCTACCATCGTCCTCTGCCGCAAGTCTGTTTAAGTTAGCTGTAAATTGTGTATAGTGTCTGTTTAAGTTGGCTGTAAATTGTGTATAGTAATAGTATAGTGTGTGCATGTATGCACATAGAATAGTCTGTCCAGATAAGATTTTGCAGTGTAGAAATACTGTTGTTGTTTTTGTTTTGGGGTTGTTTTTATGTTTTGTTTGTTTTGTAGTAGTAGTAGTAGTAAAAAATATTACTGTTGTTATCACTGTTATATGCTGGAATGACTAAAGACAATATTTTCCATGTGAGTCACATTGCAGATGATTTTTGGACATAACTGGCTCACTTTTATGGCAATCCTTTATGGCTGTCGATAAACAGTGAAAACAATTGCAAGTCCAATTTGGGAAGCAATATAATGATTAACATCTGGTATTTCAGACAGGGGTTGCTCTATGCAGCTGTGTAAACAAAACAGTTGATCCATCCATGTTCTTGCAGCTGACCATGTCCCAGGATAAGCACAGTCTAGTGGTGTCCCACTCGCAGTGGACTCCCTACAATGGCAAGTCCAGTACAGCTATGTAGTCAAATGTATTATGTAAATTATAGTGAGGTCTTTGACTAGTGGAGGTTTTTGCGATGCCTGCTGACTTGTGTGTATCTCTCCTTAGCATGGTCGTTTCAGTTTGTGAATCTTCTCGTTCAAATACCAGCACTGTTGTGACTATAGCTATAGGCCAATACTGATGGAGGCAATGGAAGTGAGTGACAGTTGACTGTGATGACGGTGTGTGTCAATGGTATCGTGGAGACTCTTCTTGGTGGAAGTGAAGTACATAGTCCTCGCACCAGATGACTGCAAGTCCAAGAATGACCTGGACCACGTTGGTCACACTGTGTGTCGCACTGTACATACCTGCTTCCAACTTTACCATCAGCTTTGGACATCCACGATGTAACGACTAATGGTGACTGTATTGTGAAATGGATGTGATTAAAATCTGATGTGGATGTAGTGTTGTGATAACCCAGTGTGGTGAGGTAGTAAGCTTGTTTGAGTGTAGCCTGCCTGCTCACTTCATCTGATTCCCCTTCTACAGGCAATCCTTGTGTCAGTATGCCTTAAGTGACCTGACTGCCACGGAGATCCAGGAAGGGGTGGCAATTGGTGTTTGCACATTTTCCGTTGTTTTTTGTGTCTGAAGTGAACTGTAGTGTAGTTGTTGTGCCTGCTCACCCTCCACAACCAGCCCGTGTGTGACACTGTGGTGTAAGTGACCAGAGAGCGATGGAGATTCAGGAAGGGGTGATGATTGGCGTCTGTATCTTTGGTTTCATGGGCCTCTTGTTGATGGTGGAGTACAGCCAGGGTAATGTCAGCTCCCTCAACCTCTCCTCCACCACTGGCACCTCTGCCAAGGTGATTACCACCAAAGAGAACAAGGATGCAGAGAACAAGGAGGTCAAGGACTTGCCCCACAAGGGAGCGGCAGAAGTGGAGCACCAGAGCAGCCTCACCATCTTCTTCATCATCCTGGTTGTAGGTGGGTAACTCTGGAGCCACTTGGTGACACTCTTTGTGGTGGTGGTGGTTAAAATTTAATCCAAAACTGTTTATCCAGTGCAGGTCAATTCTGCAGTATAACTGTTGTAAGAGTCAAACACAAAAAGGTTCAAACGAACGCTTATTTATTTTAACATGGACTCACAGTATGCAAATTTGCAGGGAAATCCCCTTTATCAAGCCACAAAATGACACTTAAACAACAGATAAAGGGTCAAAAATGATGAAAAATGAAAGAAAAAGACTTCTCTTGTTTTGGTTGAGTTTTTACAGCTTGTTCGATGCTTGGAAGATTGTTTGGTGCTTTAAACTGCAGGGTAGGAACTTTTTAATCTTAAAAAAAATGATTTTTGTTGTAAGACTAAGAGTATCAGATGGAAATGTAAAACCCCATATATATATATATATATATATTATGCATACATATAAAATTGTTTGCTTCCACTTGTTGCATAAAACAGTTGGAAACAAGAATGACTGCTAGTGTTCTAAAACAAGATCCAAAGTTTTGACCTAATAAATTGCGTTCTTTTGAACCTTTTATGTATTTGGAACTTGTTGCATAAACTTTGATCTATTATTATTGATTATTATAGCGCCATTTTCTGCTCTCGAGCAAACTCACTGTGCTCATGTCACTGAATGAATAATAGCATCCTTTTATAGCATGTTTTTTTTAATATCCACCAAAGTGATGCACTGACAGCAATGTTTGTTTTGCATGGCTGGTGCCATATCATAATTATATAATAATAATAGAAATTTGTAAAGTCCCTACCCTGCAGCTAAAAGCACTGAACAAGCATAATATAACACACATAATGTACATTGTGATGGGAAATGTTATCAGCAGTTTAACAAAAAGCTAGCACATATGTTGACAGTATCAAGGGTTCAAGCATAACTATATGAAAGATGCACACACATGCATGTGTGTGTGTGTGTGTGTGTGTGTGTGTGTGTGTGTGTGTGTGTGTGTGTGTGTGTGTGTGCACTCAAGCCAGTATGACTGTGTGTGGAGTAAGTAAAAACTACTGAAACAATATGCTTTGTTTGCAGGCATCTCTATCCTGTTAGTTCACCTGTTGATTCAGACCCAGTTCCATTATCTACCTGAAAGCATTGCTATTGTCCTCATTGGTGAGTCTGTCTGTCTGTCTGTCGTGTGTGTGTGTGTGTGTCTCTCTCTCTCTCTCTCTCTCTCTCTCTCTCTCTCTCTCTCTCTCTCTCTCTCTCTCTCTCTCTCTCTCTCTCTCTCTCTCTCTCTCTCTCTTTCTTACTTAACAGAACCAAGAACAACTGTATATGAGTGCTCAAATCCTCTACATGATTTCTGCAAACAAAAAACTAGCATGCAAGACCCATTTGTTATCCCATGTATCTCCATGTCAGAACTAAGCAAATACAAATCAAAGCTGGAAAACAAAAAAATTGTCTGATCTGGATGTTATAAGCAACCAGCTACTCAAATTGTCATTCCTATACATAATAGACTTGCTTTTTTTACTGATCAGTAGGTTAGCAAGGACTAATTGTTAGACAGGTTTTGGCTGACCATAAACTACAATCCTTGCAAGATAAAGTTTTTGAGTTCAGGTTCTCCCGTCACTCAGTCCCCCTTCCTCCTCTGCCTCTGTCTGTATTGATACATAACAATAAGGAGTTTACTCTGCAGTTCTGATTTATTCTGTTTCAAGGGGCATTTATTGGGCTTGCATTGAAGATATTCAAGTTTGGAAACTGGAAGGTAAGTCAGTTTCTACCCATTACTTCGCCTTCTTCTTTTTTACCAGTATTCAACATGCCATTCATGCATACGTGTAAATGTAATTCGTAACACAGTGGGGATGGAGAAGGGTGGTGGTGGTGGTGGTGGGGAAGGGGCTAATTACCTTGTGGCATTGCAATAACATGGCTGTTGATAAACAGAAGCCTATTTACCAAAACGTCTGATGGAGCATAAAGATAACTTCTGAACCCAAACCAGTATTGTGTGTAGCTGGTTTGCACTCTTCAGCATGTCTGCATCAGATTGCTAGTTATGTTGGGGTGGCAGCACAATAAACCACTGCTGCTTGACACGTCCTGGGGTGGCTCCTCATTGTATCTGTTTGTCTGTTGGTTATCTCAGCATCTTGTGAGTCCTTCAGTTTGTCTGTCAGTTATCTCAACAGCTTGTGAGTCCCTCAGTTTGTATGCCAGTTATCTCAACAGCTTGTGAGTCCCTCAGTTTGTATGCCAGTTATCTCAACAGCTTGTGAGTCCCTCAGTTTGTATGCCAGTTATCTCAACAGCTTGTGAGTCCCTCAGTTATGTCTGAGATCTTCAGGCTGTGCAAGCACATGTTTGAAAGAAGGACAGTTGACACAATACAGGTGTCACACTGACATTGACCATTTGGCCCACTTCCTGTGCCTCACTCCAGTACCTCTTAAATTATGTCTGCTTGAAAGTATCATGTTTGTGCTGATGTACCATGTAAACACATTCCTTTTTTCTCTCTTTTTTTTTGTTTGTGTGTGTGTGTGTGTGTGTGTGTGTGTGTGTGTGTTTGAGTCTACATATTCTGTTGTGTCTTGGCTGCTGACATAGATGGTACTGATTTTTTGATTGGTTCACAGGCAATAAACTGTAACCTGGCAACTTGACACTGAAATGTAACCGTAAACCTGTTCAATTTTATACTCTGGTGGACTCGTACACATATCAGGGTTTCTATTTTAAACTTTGGACGTGGGCAGCTAGGGCAGGTGTGACTGATATGGATTAGATAGTTCCAAGGTATGTGAGTGCTTTTGTGCGCGCGCGCGCACACACACACACACACATACGCACAACAGTGGTTATCAGATGCAGCTAGATGTCATGGTTTTGGTAATTTTGATAGTTTTGGATTATCAGTTTTTGATGTTGCCTGGAGCAATGTTTCTAGTGGAATTGCTTATTTCATATATATGTACAATGAGTTGTGGAGAGAGAGAGAGACAAGAACAGACAGACTGATAGCCTGCAATAGAATAAAAAGATAGATGGATGAATATGTTAGGACTATATTCACCTGTTAGGATGAATGACTACACCGATTGACTGATTAATTGATTTTCAGAATGAAGAAGCTTTTCCACCCACAGTTTTCTTCATTGTGCTGCTACCACCAATCATCTTTGAGTCTGGATACAACTTGCACAAGGTACACACGCAGCAAGAACAAGAACCACAACACACACACACATACATGTATGCACGCATGCACACACACACACACGCATGCACGCACACATGTACACACACATGCACACACACATGCATGCATGCACACACACACATACACACACACACACACACACACACACACACACACACACACACACACACACACACACACACACACACACACACACACACACACACACACACACACACACACAGGCACACATGCTTGCTCACACCACATATGTACACACACCTTTGTTAAACCTGTAAACCTTTCAGGCAAACTAGGACCTTTGAGAGTGTTTTGTGCATCTATGATCTAGTTCCACTTACCATAATGCAGAAAACTTGGTTCCAGAATTCAGTGTGTAATCAGCAGGATGTTTTAAAACAAAATCATTCTTTTTTAGTTTTAATTTTGATCTCTTCTACCTGTGGGACAATACATGCTTTGAGAAGGCAAGTTCCTGTAAAGGGAATGACTGATTCCAAGCTCATTTTGTCTGACAGGAGAAAATAAATCACTGGTGCCCACTGCTCTTAAAAAATCAAGAGAGCCCATCTGTACATGCAACCTGAGGGGTACACCTCAGTAGTCGAGTCTTATCCATCTACTGCAACATTTAGAAATCCTTCTAGTTCTGTGGCTGACACAAAAACTAAAAATCTGGATTGCTACCAAGATGTGTTGCAGCGACGGTTCAGTTCTTCAGTTAATGACAGTTTGTCCCACATAGTCTAAACTTCCAAGCATAATGCAGCACATGTTTTATTTGGCTTTCTTTCTTTAAGATCAAGTGACAGTTTAGTTCATTTTACTTGACTTCAGTTCAAGATGGTGTATGCATGCTCAGGAAAGCCCATATGCACTCTACTCCATCTCCCAGAAGTTTTCCCAGTGGTGTCTGTGTAATCACTTCCAGCGTTGGCCTGACACCACTTTTTTGTCCTTTCAAGGCAGATTATGAAGCTGTTCCTCTCTCCCCTCCAGGCAGTTGACAGTGTGATGTCCTTGGGTTTGTGCCTGCAGGTCATGTTTTAGTCTTCTTAGCATTTCAGTTCTTTCAAGATGCATGCCATTTGCATCAGTTGGTTAGGTTGCCTAGCTGACGGCCACCAGTCTATCTGCTGGGTCATTTCCCATGACCCCTGCTTGGCCAGGCCAATATGTCAACAGGGATCTTAGACAGTGGATGTTGGATATTGTTATATATGCCAGCCTGGGCTTCCCATTGCCCTTTCCACTTTTTGTTGTAAGCTCCATGATTGATTGAATCTGTGACAATGATGTCATGACCGACTGTCACTTCTCATGTGTGACTGCTTCCCTTTCCATGATCAAAATGGAGGTTAAGGTGTTATAAGCTGCACTGTCTGTCTGGACGGTGGTGGCACCGATGGAGCCCTATCCTGGCTGGTCATGGGTGACTCAGCCATTGGTGTACATTGCAAGACCCTGTTGGCTTTCAATCTTCAAATAATGATTTTCCAATGCATACCAAACAATGAACCTTTTTCATTTTCAGTAACATGTTAAACATCTGATTTGCTGTTCAATCCTGAAGGATTTTAATCCTCAAAATCTTTGTATGTCTCACTCACCTTTGTGACCAAACTTATGCAGGAGCATCACATGTTATCAGAAAAGCTGGACATGCTTCAAAAACAGTTTAGAATTGAATCAAATTTTAATACAGTGTATATATGGTTTCAGCATCTTATGAAGCACTGAACCTTTGGAAATCAAGACATTTTTTCCCACCCGGTGCCTGACTGCTTAGCAGAATGCAAAGAAAGTGGCTGCCTACTGTTTGTCGGTTGTAACCATGCTGATATTGGGGATATCTTGCCCCAAAAAGGAACAGACGTAATTTTCTCTTGCATTGTTATTGTTGTTGTTTGTTTTCATCATTCCCCCAAGTATTTAGGAAGGCAGATATAGATATGCCCTTTAATAACTACCATTATTTATTTCTCTTATTATTTTTAGCGCAGCAGTAGGAGGATGCAGTTGCATCAAAGTGCGCTTCATTAAGTGTTATCTTTTCTTATTATTATTGTTTTATGTTGCAGGGAAACTTTTTCCAGAACATTGGTTCCATTATGGTGTTTGCAGTGTTTGGTACTGCCATCTCAGCCCTGGTGGTTGGGGGTGGAATCTACCTTCTTGGACAGGTATGTGACAGTGCTGTATCAAGGCTGTTCTGGATAGTGGTTAAGATGGTGATGTGGGCATTGATTTCAGCAATCACCACACAGGTGTTCACAAGTTTCCGCTCACAAAGTCCTTATCCTCAAATGGTCTGATTCCAAAACAGCCTGCAATGTGCCTTGCATCAGCTTTTGTTCTTCTGCCTGTATGTTATGTGTTCAATATTTCATTGGTATTTGTACTGGTTGACTGGACATAAAACACCAATTTGGATACTTCATCGGTGTTTGATATTTTTAACATAGTGAAGGCATTACATGAGAGACTGTTGAATGCATGAGTCAGGGGCATCCAGGCACCGTTATTTTCCTCTGTCAGCTTTTTGCTGCAGAAATTGAACAAACAAATACATTTTGCAGCATGTTCCACGGTAATCGTGATGCTCCCAGCCCTAGAGTTCACTCTCCCCATTCACCATCGACTGCCAGCTGCATGGCTGTTTCTCTTGGTTCTGCAGGCGCAAGTGGCATACCAGCTGACCATGACTGAAAGTTTTGCGTTTGGCTCGCTGATCTCTGCAGTGGACCCTGTGGCCACCCTGGCCATCTTCCAGGCCTTGGACGTGGACCCCATTCTCTACATGCTGGTGTTTGGAGAGAGTGTCTTGAATGATGCTGTGTCCATTGTGCTTACCACGTAAGTTGACTGGTTTTGTTGCTCATTTTGTGCAGACTTACACATTCGCTGGTATTCAGGCCAGATGCTCACCCCTGCCCTGTTTTGTTGATGTTGTGCTGTTGTTGTTTATGATCACCTGCATCCACCCCTTTCCATAACAAAGCTGCTGATGAAGGTGTATTGGATTCACCTTGTTCCACTCATGGTACTGTGACAGCATTGTTCTGGTGTTAGCCTCATCCACTTGCATATCTGCTGGTGTGCTAGCACCATTGTGGAGTTCTGTATTATTGACCTGCATGTCTTTGCCTTTCCGGTATGGTGGAGTTCAGTATTATTCGTTCATAACTTTGGAAAATTCATCTGAATGACACGTACAGATAAATCTTTCAAATTTATGAAAGTTATGATGTTTGTAGTGCATGTATTTAATGCAAGTGTGCAATATGTGATTTCATTATTATTATCATTTTATGTGGTTCTGTCTATTTCTGTGCTCAAATGTGAACCAGTATACTGCCATCTCTACCCTACCCCCCCTCATTTTGTGAATGCATAGAGTAGTGCCATCCTAGCCACTGGAAGTGTGCTGTACTGAATGTGTTAATGATCATTATTGTTTTACTATCATTGCCTTTTGGTCATGGTGGAGTTCAGTGTTGAGACTGACCTGCATGTCTTTGCCTTCACAGCACCATTCTGGAGTTCAGCCTGCCTGGAGCAGCGAGTGGTACCTCAGCCTTTTTCCTGGCGGTGGGACGGTTCTGCGTCATGTTCTTCGCTTCTGCCGCCATTGGGGCTCTCTTTGGCCTCATCAGTGCTGTGGTATCCTTTGCCTTGGGTTGCCGGTCTTTGCTTGTATATCTCAGTTGCAGGGAGAGATGGTCAGCAAATGAAAAGAACAAGATGACTGTTTCTGGTATTATCAGTGTAACTTGCTGTTGTTCTGAATTCACAACCTTAACATGTGCACATCCCTCTAGGTTTTATGTTGGTTGTTTTTTATTGTTGTAGACTTGCCATGATTGTGCAGACTTCTGGGTGCACATGTCGTCAGTATTTTCTTTAACTTGTACCAGCTCTTGAAGTTTGTGGATCTCCACAAAACGCCATCTCTAGAGTTTGGATTGGTGCTCATGTTTTCTTACCTTCCATATGCATTGGCTGAGGGAATACACCTGTCAGGTATGCAGCAGCTGTCTGTCCATTGGTTGCTCTGTCTGCCATCTCTCTGTGTTGTGACACCAACAGGTCTACATTTGTGTTTCTCTGTTTGAGTTATATTTTTGTTTATTGACCTGTCTGTTCATTGGTCTGTCTGTGACCTCTGTTGGTCATTAAATCCACAGGCCTAATTTTTCTTCTTGTTTTATAACCCCCACAACAAGGTTGGCTGGGGAGGGGGTGGAGGGGGGGTTATACTGGGATCACCATGTCCATCTATACATCAGTATACTGGTATCACTAAATCTCTCTCTCTCTCTCTCTCTCTCTCTCTCTCTCTCTCTCTCTCTCTCTCTCTCTCTCTCTCCCTCTCTCTGATGGTGTGGCCATCCAGTTTGGTGACCTGCTAGACCTGTATCCTCTGTAGAGCTACAGGTATAATGACAATATGGCATTGTGGTGTCTCACTGCAAACCTTTGTCCTCTGTTGTTCTACAGGTATCATGGCCATCCTGTTTTGTGGCATTGTGATGTCCCACTACACCCATCTCAACCTGTCACCAGTCACACAGATCACTGTTCAGCAAACGTTCAGAACTATGGCCTTCATCTGTGGTATGTTTTTGCAGCCTATAATTTGCTTTCAAATCAAAATGTGTTACTTACATGTGCATCTGTGCAATGGTGTGTATACCTCAGTAAACACCTCAAATGTCTAGATAACACTGTTATGGAGGGAAAAAATGAGGAAAACCTTGAATGATGAATGATGTGTTTGTCCATGATACCTTTGCAAAGTATGTCAAGCGAGGTCTAAACAAAGTTCTGTGGTTTTACTCTATACTCTACAGTTCAGGCCTGAAAATATCGGGGAAACAAAACTTGTAATAATAATGTAACTCACTATTATTTAACAGAAAACAGATGTGACTGACATTTTTTTCACAATCAGTATTTATAACAATGAACTTTGTATATTCTGGTGGAACCCCTTGTTAATGTGTGTTTGCAGAGACCTGTGTGTTTGCTTACCTGGGCTTGGCCATCTTCAGTTTCCGTGTCAATGTTAAACCAGCCTTTTGTATTTGGAGCATTGTGAGTGGCCTTTTGTCCATGTAATCAAGAACCATCATACACCTGCACATATTTAAACAGAAACTGTATACATACACATATTTGCACACATTATTTATTACACACACACATGCACAAACACACACATGTACAAACACACATGCGCATATACAAACACACATGCACTCACGCATGCACCCACACACACATGGGGAGGAGGGGGGGCATTTGACAACTGTTACTACATGGGGTGTGGTTTCATTCCATTACACTGCAAATGGTATTGTCTGATCAACTCCATTTGTCAACACTGAGGACACACTGTTGTACTTATGTATGCTAAGCTATGACACATTCAGTTGAACTTCTATGTGATGATTTTAAGAATCAAACAGTCTGCCGTTTTCCAGAGAGTGAATTTGTTTTGATGTGATTGTGATGTGACTGTGACCTTGGTGGCTGTGAGTGTATTTGGAGTGTAGGGTGGGTGTGCAGGTGCAGGCACCTTTCTGTGTAGAACTGTGTACTGCTTGATGTCAGTGGATGTGTAGAGCAGGCATATCTGTGCAATGGTGTGTATACCTCAGTAAACACCTCAAATGTCTAGATAACACTGTTATGGCGTATCTGTCATGCATGACCAGTTTTGGCCGTATGGTTGAGGAGGACCATCCAGCCTGATCTCAGACGGATGTGTCAGCATAGCCATTTGGTCAAAACGGCCCAGAGCATCTGTTGGATTTACCTGTTTTGGGTTTATTTTTTATTTTTATATAAGTCAGATGGGCTGTGTGAATGTATTTTTCCTTTTTTTCTCTCTCTTTTCTTTTCTTTCTTTCTTTCTGTTTGTGTGTGTGTGTGTGTGTGTGTGTGTGTGTGTGTGTGTGTGTGTGTGTGTTTTCATTTTATGTTGTAATATTTGTCTGGAAGAGTTATTAATATCTTCCTACTCTTTTCTTCTTCTTTTTTTGTTTTGTTTTTTGTTTTTGTTGTTGATTGGGGTGGGGTGGGGGGGGTGTCATTTCAGTTTTTGATATTAGAAGAGCTGTGATTGTATGAATATCTTCCCACAACCTGTTGTTGTTTTTTGTTTTTTCCTTTTCAGGTTTTAATATTAGTTGGAAGAGCTGTGAATATCTTCCCACTGTCTTTCATACTGAACTTCTTCCGTGAGCACAAGATCACACGCAAGAACCAGTGCGTGATGTGGTTCAGTGGTTTGCGGGGAGCGGTCGCCTTTGCCCTCAGCCTTCACCTGGAGCTGTCAGCTGAGAAACGCTACGTGTTGGTCACAGCCACACTCATCATCGTCCTCTTCACCATCATGTGCCTTGGGGGCGCCACCATGCCTCTGCTCAAAGTCAGTTTCTTTTCTTTGGGAGAAAGGGAGGAGGGAGAGTGCTTTGGGGCGGGGGGGGGGGGGGGGGGGGGGGGGCACCTTGAAAAGGCTGAATCTGGCAAAGTACAAAATGTTTTGTATCTATACTTTTCTTGATTTCTTGACTGTATGCATTTGTATGTGGTGCATCCATGCATGTATATGTGGTGTGTACATGTGTGATGTAAGCATGCTTGTGTGTGAGGCATGTATCTACGTCTGAGGCAAGTGGCTTTTTGTTGTTTCTGACTCAGTTGAGCTGTATGTGTTTTCGTTTTTCTGTGCAGCTGATAAACAACAACTCTGACAAGAAAAAGAAGAGAAAGTTCAAAAAGGAAGTCTCCATGAGTAAAACAAAAGAACTGGTACGTCTGACATACATATTAATGGTATGCATGTACACAATGGCAGAAGCTCAGATCACTGATGATTTACATCGAGATAGAGACTTGTTGATTTAACAAACAGCTGACCCATAAAGTACACATCAACATGGGTTCAAACATAACTGATTATGTGCAAGATGTAAATACACACATGTACACACACACACACACACACACACACACACACACACACACACACACACACACACACACACACCATACAGACTGATAGTGGTGAAGGACAGTGTTGCTTAACTCGGGCCAAAAGGACCAACAAATCTGAAACAAGAATGACTACTAGCGTTTATTTCCTGCAACTGAAATATCTTTTTGAGGATGTTACGTTCTGTCCCAATAAATGGTGTTCTTTTTAACTTTTTAGGCATTTGGATCAGACCAAAAGGACAGATGCTGACCAACCGACAAGAATACCCACCAGCTTTGTGAAAAACAAAACCCAGATGATCCTCAGTTTGATGTGTTGCCCTATGATTTGGAGTGATGATGACCGCAAACTTCTCATTCAAGCCTGATTCAGAATGTAGCTGTAAGTTCAGGAGCACCTTCCCAGCCTGAGCTGAGCAGTGTCCAGAGCTGGCCTGGGTATGTCATTGGTGCAAATGGCCTCCATATCTGTCACCTTAGAAAAGAAGAATCTTGTCTCAGAGTGCTGCGGTGTTCATGATGAGCTTCTCTTTCAGGGAGAGACGGTGGACTCAGAGCACCTGTCTGAGCTGACGGAGGAGGAGTATGACGTCAACTTCCTCAAGCCGCAGCATAAAGGTTTCATGAAGCTGGACGCCAAATACCTTATCCCTTTCTTCACACGCCGATTTACACAACAGGTTGGTCAGCTACTGAGTGTAGCCTACACTGCGGCATCCAACTACAATGTGTTTGCATAATTATTTTCTGTACTTTATTGGGTTTGGGTGGGGGGGGGGGGGGGGGGGGAGGGGCTGTCCCAGGGGAAAGCCAGCTGCAACAGATGTGTGTCACCCAGCCTACTGATCAGTTCCTATTGTTGATGGAATTTCTAGGGAAGCAAAAGGAATAAAGTTTTGACGGAGTTTTGTCAAGGCAGGGATGCAGCTCTGTTGGGGCAGCATGTGGTCTGGTGTGACAGAGGTTTGACTGTCCTGTGTGGCAAGTGGGCTTTGACCCACAGTCAGCTTTCACTGCACAGTCTTGTGGAGCAGGCCCCACAGCTCATGATCGTGTGAACCCACCATTAGAATCACATGCAACAAGAGTGCAGAGAGTCTGCTTCAGAGTGGAGACTCGCAATCAACAACAACAATAACAACATTGTGTTGATATCAAATTTAGTGTCGTAATCATTTAGCTAGGTCTTTGCCATACTACTTATAACAGTGTGTCTGGCCGGCTGGCTGTTTTCACATGATAGTGTTGGTGTGTGTGTGTGTGTGTGTGTGTGTGTGTGTGTGTGTGTGTGTGTGTATGCATGTGTGTGTGTGCATGTGTGATGTCACTGTAAAGTGCTTTGTGCACCCAGTTAAGGTGGGATGCTATATGAATCTTCTCTATCCAGTTAAGCATTAGAGTCTGTCTGTTGCAGTATATGTGTGTTGCATTCTTGCATCCATGAGGGACAGTGGGTGTCATGTGCTCTGCTCATTTTGCTGTTCACACAGCTGGCTGCTGCAGAGTGTGGGAAAACAGATTGCGTAGAGAGAGAGTACATGTTGAGGACTACAATGTATGGGGAAACAGACTGCATAGAGAGTACATGTTGAGGACTACAACGTATGGGGAAACAGACTGCATAGAGAGAGAGTACATGTTGAGGACTACAATGTATGGGGAAACAGACTGCATAGAGAGAGAGTACATGTTGAGGACTACAACGTATGGGGAAACAGACTGCATAGAGAGAGAGTACAGGTTGAGGACTACAACGTATGGGGAAACAGACTGCATAGAGAGAGAGAGTACAGGTTGAGGACTACAACGTATGGAGAAACAGACTGCATAGAGAGAGAGTACATGGTGAGGACTACAACGTATGGGGAAACAGACTGCATAGAGAGAGAGAGTACAGGTTGAGGACTACAACGTATGGGGAAACAGACTGCATAGAGAGAGAGTACATGGTGAGGACTACAACGTATGGGGAAACAGACTGCATAGAGAGAGAGTACAGTCATGTTGAGGACTGCAATGTGTGGGGATTGCATAGAGAGAGAGTGCAGGTTGAGGACAGCTGGCTCAGTGTCTGGTCTTCACTATTATCATAGCATTATGACAATGGCTGTTTTTCAGGAGGTGCGTGAAGGTCGCAGCAAGGTGGACAGTTTGACCCGGAAGTGGTACAAGGAGGTTCGCGCAGCCCCATCAGAGTCAGAAGATGAGGGAGGAGGAGGCAACGTGCTAGAGATGGAGGAGACAAGCCTGATGACACCCAGCAACCACCATTGATTGGTGTTACATTATGATTGTGATAGTCAGTCCTCACATTACATTATAATTGTGATAGTCAGTCCTCACTAGTACACCTCCTCCGCCAGCCAATCCCAACTGTGCAGAGCCAGTATGTGGGACTTTCACAGTACCTCCTCCTTAATGCATGTCTTAAAGGAGCAAAACTACTACAGTACAGGGACAGAGTATGTGAGGATATCTTGATCACTTTACCTTGCACAAGCATACAGAATTCTGCAATCGGCTGTTGGTGAGCTACTTTGAAAATTGTGACAAGATTGCTCTTTCAGAACTGAGATTGTTACCAAAGTAGCAATCAGGAGTTCTAAGCTTGGGTTTTTTTTTTTTCAGGTTTCATTTTCAGTCAGTTAGTTGCATTTTATAATGTAATCAAGTATATGATGGTTATTTTCTTCTTCTTCTCTTTTTAAGTGGGTGCATGCTGTGGTGATTACATGCATAACTGTGTTTTCCATGTTTTTTATTTCTAGGTGAGTTTTTTTTGTTTAAACATTAAACAGGAGGAGAGTGATTGAAATGACCTATCTTATTAAACATTTGTGATGACAGTGACAGTTTGTATAGTGCAGACATGTTTACAGCATTCTCATAGCACCTTCAAAACAAATGACAACAAAACACATGTAAAAATATCCTTAGTGCACAGTTTGAACAAATCAAATTTTCTGAAAACAGGTAGGTCTTGATTTGTAATAGGCATCTATTTTTACTGACCAGTTTTATGTGAAAGACTGAAAAGTATGTAAAGATATTTGCTGTGCTGATCTCTGTGAACATTCACATTGTAATGAGTCAGTGACTCTGTGAAACGGCCTTCAAGTAAACTGAAAGCGCAAGTTCTTCAGCCTGTGCCCTTGCTGTTCAGGCAGGGTGGGTGGGGGAGGGGGGAGGGGGGCAGAATGAGGAGGGGGAGGAAGCTGTACCCATAAGTCCGGTTCTTTTGCCCTACTTTGTACTTACAGCAGCATATTTGATATGTCAGCAAATCTAAATTTGATGGTGATGTCACTGTGTTAATGGTTGCAGATCAAACACTGTGGCCAAATTGTTCCCCTGACACATCCACCCACCCACCGCGGTCCCCTTTTTCTCTCCACCATACCCCCCACCCCCACCCCACCCCAATAATTAACTTTCCATATCTGTCTTCTTTACACACGTTTTGTACAGATGTTGTCCTGTCTACTTTTCTTTGCCTCATTGATTACTGTCACCATCATAATTGATAATTGTATGTCATTACTGTGATTAGTGTATGATGATTTTAATCTGACAAAGCTCAGCCCTGTGAATGCATGGTTTTGTTCTTCAGTGCACAATTTTATTGGTGAAAAAGGATCATATTTATCACCATAACTGCAGTTTACTTAGGTGATTTGGAATCCTTTGGTGCTTTCAGTTGTTTTGCATCCTCTCTCTCTCTCTCTCTCTCTCTCTCTCTCTCTCTCTCTCTCTCTCTCTCTCTCTCTCTCTCTCTCTCTCTCTCTCTCTTTCTTTCCTTCTCTTTTTCCCCCTCTTTTTTTCCAGTAGTTTGGGAATGTGGACAGAGAGTGAAGTGCCATTACTATCTGTGTAAATTTGACTGCATTTTCTTTGTATTATCATTATTTTTGTAAACTTGACAAAAGGTTCTTTATCATAATGATATGATTAATATCATTGTTTACAGCTTCTTTTGTGCTGCAGGACATAATTATACTGTTGCTTGGGGTAATATGCACCGTCAAGTTGGGTTATTCAGCATTGCAGAGTCAAGGCCACCCAACCCCCACTTTGTTTTTGACACAATATGAAATTAAATTTAAGGATATTATAAGATGCAGTGGAACATGGATGCATTCAGAGAGAAAACTGACATGGCACATATCGTTCAGACACAAAAAGGTACCTACAATACAAAAAGCAGCTTAGATGCCACTGAAGTTCTGAACCCATCAGTTTGAACATACACAATTGTAGCATAGTACAACTGCACCTGTTGACATTTTGCTTTTACTGAACTGGTGAGTGGTATTGTTTAAGTTTTGTTGGTGTTTTCATGCAGGTTTTTACACCAGATGCTCACAGCACAGTGCACTACAACACCTGCAAACCAGTCAGTGTTGGCACTTTGGGATTTCATTTTACCACACGCTGTAAAGAGCCAGTGGTACATTGGTAATGCTAGGTATTATTGGAAAGAAACATTCTGCTGGAATAGTCTAAAACAAGCAGTTATATGTGTTCATTGTCATTTCTGTGGTGACCATAGCAATCAGAGCAACATGGCGTAGAACACAAACATAAAGACAGATTTACAATGAATTCTTGTCAGTTACCAACTTGGAAAATGGGTAATGTGGGTAAAAAAGAAAAAAGATTCAACTTATAATCAAACTACTCCATATAATTTTCTAGCACTTCTTAAATGGGGATAATCATACAGAGTCAGGCTGGTTATTCTGGAAGCACAAGTTGATGAGACAGTGGGCATTCTCAGAGATATATTTTTGTTCTAGGGCTAGGCAGATCATGGTTTGGTGTGAGCGTTTTAGCCAGGAAGCTAACTCCAAAGTGTGCACAGGGTACTGTAGGAGTTCCAAACCACTGCACAATCCTTGTAAGTGATATGGCCCACAGACCTTCTCTACAAATGCTTCAGAATGGGGGTTTTAAGTCCATGCCAACACCATCCTTGTCACTGAATTTAAAAGAAATCAAAGTGATGGTTATTTTACAATCAGCAGATAAAATAGCAAACCAATTATTTCACACTTATGCACTGGACTCAAAACACAGATAGCTCTTCACTAAATCAGCATCAGCTGCCACCCCCATACACCCTCCTTGAACAGCGGACACAAGGCTCTGTCACCACATTCCACTGTGGTCACAAGGCTCTGTCACCGCATTCCACTGTGGACAAAAGGCTTTGTTACTGCATTCCACTGGGGACAAAAGGCTCTGTGACTGCATTCCACTGTGGACAAAAGGCTCTGTTACTGCATTCCACTGTGGACAAAAGGCTCTGTCACCACATTCCACTGTGGACAAAAGGCTCTATCACCGCATTCCACTGGACAAAAGGCTCTGTTACTGCGTTCCACTGTGGACAAAGGGCTCTGTCATTGCATTCCACTGTGGACACAAGGCTCTGTCACTGCATTCCACTGTGGATAAAAGGCTCTGTCACTGCATTCCACAGAGGACAAAAGGCTCTGTCCCTGCATTCCACTGTGGACACAAGTCTCTGTCACTGTGACCGACCTGCAGCCAGCTCTGGGTGCTCATGCAGTCACTAAATGAGCTTTTCCTTTGGACTGTAAACAGCCCCAGCAGCTCAACAATGTCACATTCGGTGTAAAAGTGCACACCATATAATTATGTACAAGTAATATTGTCATAGACATCAAGCTTGTCCATGTGTGGAGAAAGTAACCTTCCCTGTTATATGTACAGTGTTGTACTGGCTTTGCTGTCTTGTGCAGATTTTGTTGTGCAAGTTGTATGTACTCTATACTGAAAAAACAACTCTTTCATCTTACTTCATTCTTGTTGATTTTGCTTTGATTTGGCCTTTATTAATTACTTGATTTTCCCATGCACATTTTTACTGTGTTATAGTCCCACCACCTTTTTCATGCTTTTTCCATCAGTGTACTGGGTGTGGTGAGCAGAATGATTTTACACAAACCAAAATCCATCCAGTCCTAAAAAATATCCAATGGTTGTTGTTGTTGTTGTTGTTGTTGTTGTTGTTGTTGTTGTTGTTTGTTTGTTTTGTTGTTGTTGTTGTTTGTTTGTTTGTTTGTTTGTTTGTTTGTTTGTTTGTTTGTTTGTTGTTGTTTGTTTGTTTGTTTGTTTGTTTGTTTGTTTTCACATCCTGTGATTCCTACCTTTTTTGCATTTCGTTTTCTGTTTCCCTCTGCATCTTTTTACATTGCTTTATCATGTTTATCTATGAAACTTGAAAGAAAACTTTAGTGTTTTGAATGACTGATCTGTCCATGTTTGTTGTCAGCATTTAAAATCATCAGCATCAGACATAATTGACTGGCTGACAATGACAGTATTTCTGGCAGCTTTCTCTCTTTTTGTCTAAACTGTAAAAGAAGTTCAGCAAAATGTGTGAATGAGTGTTCAGATCTGGTAATGGCTGTTGCACAGGATCGCTGCAAGTACTGAGAAAGTTACACAGAAAGGACAGACAGACAAATAATTGGTTTTTAGTACCCAGTCAACCATTGTGGTTACATAGTTACACAGAAAGGACAGACAGACAAATAACTGGTTTTTAGTACCCAGTCAACCATTGTGGTTACATAGTTACACAGAAGGGATAGACAGACAAATAATAGTTTTTTAGTGCCCAGTCAACCATTGTGGTTACATAGTTACACAGAAAGGATAGACACAAATAATTGTTTTTAATGCCCAGTCAACCATTGTGGTTACATAGTTACATAGAAAGGACAGTCAGACAAATAATAGTTTTTTAGTGCCCAGTCAACCATTGTGGTTACATAGTTACACAGAAAGGATAGGCAGACAAATAATTGTTTTTTAGTGCCCAGTCAACCATTGTGGTTACATAGTTACATAGAAAGGACAGACAGACAAATAATTAGTTTTTAGTGCCCTGTCAACCATTGTGGTTACATAGTTACATAGAAAGGATAGACAGACAAATAATTGGTTTTTAGTACCCAGTCAACCATTGTGGTTACATATTACATAGAAAGGACAGACAAATAATTAGTTTTTAGTGCCCAGTCAACCATTGTGGTTACATAGTTACATAGAAAGGACAGACAGACATTTTAAATAACTGGTTTTTGGTGCCCAGTCAACCATTGTGGTTACATCAGGGTGAAACACTTTTTTTCAGAGTACAATACATGCTACAAATATATACATACTAAAACTAGTACATTGTCAGTTAAAAACACAGGTGGGTAAAAACAAAATCAGATCCAAAATATAACGTAATCTAATCAAGATCCAAACACATAAAAGGTTAAAAAGAATGCTGTTTATTCAGACAAAACATAGCGTTGTGTTTTGTTCTAATAAATAGCATTCTTTTTAACTTCTTATGTGTTTGGATCTTGTTTTAGCATGCTTGCAGTCCTTCTTTCAGTTTTTATTTTTATTTTTTATTTTTTTATTTATCAAACCAGAACACAAAAAAGCTAAATATGTTGTATTGTGAGTAACTCATCACATGAAATGCATACAGATGGCTCCAGTCCCTTCAATAAACAAATGTGAGTCATATCTGAGGGACCAGTGAATAGTTTAAACAATCCCTTCTCTTCTGTTAGTACAAGGACAAGCAGCACCATCATTCTGTTTCAGAAAGAAGTTATGCAGCTTGTCACAAGGACAATCACCCCAGATGTTTATTCACAGGTTGTTGTTTTAGATCTGAGAAGGAGATGATTTCATCTGACATGCTGCCATCAAGGGCATGCACCCTTAGCAGCTGAATTCCACCTAATGCCCATGTGGCCAGGAACACAGACAAAAACAATCTTCTTCCCATTACTGGTTAATTCCAAGTGTAGTTCAAGAACCTTTGCTAAGTACACTTGAACACACTTCAAATAGTGGATCTGGAAATTCCTGTTACAGACCCATGACTACTCTGCTTGATAGTATCTTTGGGAAAACATGACATCACTGTCTGACATTGTCTACTTTTTATCATGTTTGGTGTCAATTCTGAGAGCGGTTGAATATGAAGTTTGAAATGTTTCAGTACTTCAAATACTCAGGATTATCCACATTTGTAACTTTCACCCCTGCCTTCTACTCTTTCTTTTTTTCTTTTTTTCTTTTTCTTCTTCTTCTTGGGGTGGATGTAATATGTAGCCAATGCTCATAGTGCAATGGCCATCTCAAAGTCAGTGAATGAAAGTAAGTTGCTCAGCACACAACTGCAAATACAAAATAGAAATATCTGAAGTAAGATGTATTGAAAGAAAACTGTTGCTGTTCATTTTGTTAATTGCATAATTTTCTTTTAACTCCTCTGTGTGCGACCTCTTGTTGTACTTAAATAGCATAGCAAAGAACATCTTTTAAGGCATATTTTATGTTGGTCACCCAGTGTCCTGTGATTTTGATCTCAAAGTGCTGCTAAGACTTTTGGCAGTGGTTTTTGAGACCAACAGTTTTTGATATTTGGTCAAAATCTTATGGCCTTAATTTGTTGTCTAAATATAGTAAAATAACAACATTGGTCACTTAATTTGTTGTCTAAATACAGTAAAATAACAACTCTGGTAATGTATTCAATGCTTGTTGTAAACGGTCTTTGGTGACAGCATTTTACACTTTTACAGAGATAAAAGTCACAATACATACAATTTTGTGTTGGTCATTGGAATTTTTAGCTAATTATCAGTAATCTACAAAGCTGCATACTTTCCACTAAAGAAAAAAGTCAGCTGTTTGTGTGTTGTTGTTGTTTTGAAGGGGGGGGGGGCATTGATGGGGGGTGAGCTTTGCAAGAAAAGTGTTGCACATAATACACTATTGAAAAAACATGGCAGCAAGCTGAACATCTTTCAATCATAGTGTCATGGCATTAAATGAGATTTGGTCAGTAAAATAGTTGGAATGGAGTGATCAGATCCCCTCCTCCTTTCACTTTTTCATTGTTCAATTGTTTTTTGTTTTTCTCTCTCTCTCTTAGTCCTTGTTTTTTTAGACCATATCTCAAGGTATTCTATTTTTCACAACTGCCATCTTACAGTGCAATAGATTTGCTTTGTGCTGTCACTTTTGTTTTTGTGTTCAGGATGGACAAGTACAAAAATATTTGTGTTTGGTGAATAGAGGATGTGCTGCAACCATAGTGTAGTAGGATACTTGTCTGCATCACTATAACAATAACAATATACTTTCTTAATCCCAGTGGGAAATTACAGCATCATAGATATAATATACACTGTATATAGCTGGGTCATGTTATGGTGGGGTACAGCTGTACACACATTTTCCGTACAGTGTGCTTCTGTGTAGCAGGCAACATTTGCAATCATTGATATTCTGTACACATGTATGTGGTAGTGCTCCATTTGTTGAACTGTTGCGCAGGTTCTTTACTTTGTATGCATTGTAATTTGTATTCTTTGTGTGCATTTTGTTTTCTATTGTTGTGGGTTGTTGGTTGTTTTTGGTTAGTTTTTTTCTATAGCTTGATGACTCTGTCTCTCTCTCTCTTTTTTTTTTTGGCGGGGGTGGGGGGGGTTATCATTTTGATTACAATGTTTGGGGATGCTGATTTTGATGTGATATAGTGTGAAAATTCCACAATGATATAATGTCCCAGTACCTTTTTGATTTATGACATTCATGTTTGATTTTGTGCTTGCAGGCTCATGATGATATGTACTGCCACACAGTGTCATAGTTTACAAAACACAGAAGCAGTTCTCATGGAGACCACTCCACTTACAGCTTGTTTCCGTGTGGCTTTTTCCATCTCCTTCGGTTTGCCTGTTTCCATCTGCTGTGATTTCTTTTGTGTACAGTGCAACTTTATTCATCCACCTTGGGAAGCTGTATGTCTGCTTGTTTGTAACAGACGCTACATACGCTAAGAGCACAATCCACACCCAAATGTGAGGATTCGCACAGAGAGTTATGCCCCTTCACAAAGACGCTACATCTGCTAAGAGCACAATCCACACCTGAATGTGAGGATCCATGCAAAGAGTTATGCCCCTTCACAAAGATGCTACATGTATACGCCAAGAGTACAATCCACACCCGAATGTGAGGATCCATGCAGAGAGTTATGCCCCTTCACAGTGGACTCACTGGTATTGGCTGATCGCTCAAACTGAGGGAGTGTGTGTAGTGTCTGTCCCAGGGATGAAAAAATCAGAGGGAACGGAATGATGTAGGGCATAATTATGACATGTCTTCCTTCTGACAATACTGTGTAGTGTCCTTGTTGCTGTCACTGAAGAAGAAATCAGATGGATGGCATAGCCATGGACCTACATGTAGGTCTGTAGGCCAGCTTGATCTGAGGGAAATCTGAGTCCTCACTCATTTTCAGTTGTCAGATAGAGACATCACTGTCACTTTTCAGTCAGCTGTAAGAAGGAATGTACTGTCTTGGTGTGTAATATCTTTGTAATATCATATAGATCTACAGAAATACAATTTTATGTTGTTATAAGCAGAGTACATTTTGTACATATAATTAGGTACAAAAATGTAGTCAAATTCAAGTATGAAAAAGTCCTTCATGATTAAATTCTGCTTGTATCAAAATATTTATTTTTATTGATAACCCTATTGCATTATTAACTTGCTCGGTTGTGACAAAATCCGGCTGATAGGGTTGTGAAAAGGTCCCCAAACACTTTGTTTTGTGAGGATTCCCCTTGCTTTTTGTGAGAGGGTGGGAGGGGTCTGCTTTTCTTCCTGATGTGAGTGGGTGGTGGTTGTCAAACTGGTTTTTAAAATGAGCTAATGAAATTTGTCATTGTGGTGCTTCCTTGAGCACTTGCTCAGCTGTTCAGCTGGACATCTTTTAACCTGCATGTGTTGTCAGTGTCACCCAGTCAGCTGTGGATGCACACTAAAAGTGCTACACTGACAGAACCCAGTCTTCAGTATAGCACCAATGGACTGGTGTTCTGCGGCAGCAGGAGATGTGTCCTTTCAAATTGTCTGCAATCTGCATGCTGTTTGTTGACTTGAATTGTTCCACTTGATGGCTGTCCTGTGAAGTGGGCGAAAGACTTTCTGTTGACTGCAGTGTTTGTTATACTGTGCTGAACACCTTGAAGTGGGTGTGTCACAAACATGTTTACAATGTGTTTGTGCCTCAGCCTGGCCTTGCCACGTTTTGTTTTGTCAGGGTTTATTTTTCACTGCAGTGGTGTCTTTCACTGCACTCATCGGTTTGTTTGAATTTTTTTGGAGCTGACTTAATTATCTGATACAGAATGAGCTATTGATTAAATGATCACATCCATTAATTTTCAGTCCCAGGTCAAGTGATGTACATGAATGTGTGTAATGGACATTTCCTTCTTGGTTAACTGTCCAGTGCAAAATTGGACACATAATATTCATATACTGGGGTGTCTTTTTTTTTTGGAGGGGGGTTGAACATTTTTATTCTTCTTCCAGTGCAGAATTGTACATGTGGTAAGCATACTATGTGGGTGAAGAAAAATTCTTGTTCCATTATTTATGCAGTTTCGCAAGTTTGCTGGTTTATAACCAAGATCCAAACACATAAAGGGTTCAAAAAGAATGCTGTTTCATAGGACAAAACACAACATGCGAATTTTTGGGGTAATCCCTTTTATTAAGCTACAAAATGACACTTAAACTAAACAGTGAAAAATGATGAAAAAACACACAACTAAGCCACTTATCTGTTTTTGGTTGAGCTATGTTATTTTCATATGTGTTGTTTGTGTTGTTTTCGTGTCCAGTGCTTGAAAAACAACATAGCTCAACCAAAAACAGATAAGTGGCTTATCTCTCCATCTCATTTTTCTCCATTTAGGTGTTTTAACTGCTGTTTAAGTGTCATTTTGTAGCTTGATTAAGGGGATTACCCCGAAAAAATGCATGCTGTGTTTTGCCCTAATAAACAGCGTTCTTTTGAACCTTTTATGTGTTTGATCTTGTTTTAGAACACTAGCAGTCATTCTTATTTGCAGGTTTATTAGCAAACTAGAAATAGTATTGTCGAAGTCAGCATAACACTTGTTGTCCTGGGTGATGCAGCCAGCCTACTGGCATCCCAAAGAGCAAGCTGAGCTGGAGATTTGCACCCTTCCCATAGTTGAAGGTGAATGTGTTGTGTGAATTGTGTGTGTGTGTGTGTGTGATAATAGTACCACCAACACTCTACCCTTTGTGTGAATGTTTGTGTGATAATAGTACCACCAACACACTACCCTTTGTTTCCAATGTGTGTGATAACTGTGCTACCAACACTCTGCCCTTTGTTTCCAATGTGTGTGTGATAATAGTACCACCAACACTCCACCCTTTGTGTGAATGTGTGTGTGTGATAATAGTACCACCAACACTCCATCCTTTGCTTCCAATGTGTGTGATAACTGTGCTACCAACACTCTGCGCTCTGCTTCCTGTCTGTTGGGAGGCTGGAGTGACAACTAAACAATGCATTGCTGATAATCATGTCAACTGTGGGATTTTTTTACAACTTTTTTTGAACGGCAAATTGCAGCCTATTTGTTTCACAGCATTTTGCATCTGAATATAGTGATACAAAAGAATTTGAAATAAATATGTTGCAGAACATCATTTACAGTGATGGTTTGTTTAACTTGTGAACGTCTTTTGTATGCGCTTGACCTCATACATCTTGAGGATCTGGTCAGGATTCCACACACACACACATACACACACACGCACGCACGCACACACCATGTTTGGTATTCAAATGTAGTCTCCCAAGCTGCATGCATTTTGTTTTATTTGAGATTGAAGGGTGGCGATTCAGTCTCTTTCAGGGGCGGGGTGTAGTTCATTATTTCTTCTATTGGGTGCAGACGGCAAGTTTGGAAGTCTGTCTTAGAAGTATTGCATATTAAAATAAATGTAGCTTTCTAAATTGGAATGAAGGCATTGAAAGTCCGAAGCGTCCGAAACGCAGCCCAATTTCCACACATTGAAAGGAGCGACGCTGCTGTGTATTTTCTCGGAGAATTTGTCAAAGGAACTGTATGCTCATGTTCTGTAGAGGTTTTTGTGCACAAAGTTGGCGCATACTTTGTGCAGGAGACCGCCGTGTGCTTTGTGTCATCGCAAGGCGAGGCCCATTCAAGAATTACAGAGTGGGCCTCGCCTTGCGATGACAAAGCATACGGCGGCCTTCTGCACAAAGCATGCGACAACTTTGTGCACAAAGCATACGGCGGCCTGGTTTTTATCAGCTTGTGAAGGACCAGCTCTACCAGCTGCACTTTGCCGGACATGTGTGTGTGTGTGTGTGTGTGTGAGAGAGAGAGAGAGAGAGAGAGAGAGAGAGAGAGTGAGTATGTGGATAAGATATGCATTTCTCGGTCTTTCCGAAACAAGACCTGCCACGTTTTTTTCTCTCGTGCTGTGGTCTTCCTCTTCTGTCAGTCCTTGTTCGCTGTTTTAGGTTGCTTGTAAATTGTGCGTAGTGTGCTCGTGTGTGTTTGTAGAATGTGCACCATGCTCGTGGGTATTTGTATATTGTGCATAGTGCATCCGTGTGTGTTTGTAAATTGTGCATAGTGTGCTCGTGTGTGTTTGTAAGTTATGTATAGTGTGCTCGTGTGTGTTTGTAAACTGTGTATAGTGTGCTCGTGTGTATATGTTTGTAATTGTGTATAGTGTGCTCGTGTTTGTAAATTGTGTATAGTGGGCTAGTGTGTATACGTTTGTAAACTGTGTATAGTGTGCTATTGTGTGTTTATAAATTGTGTAGTTTGCTCGTGTGTGTTTGTAAATTCTGTATGTGTAAATTGTGTAGAGTGTGCTCGTGTGTGCAGGTGCCTGTGTGTGCGTGTGACTGCTTAGTCTTTCCGGACAGATTTGGCGCTTGGGACCTATTTCATTTATTTGATTTTATCATTATCTGACCTTTAACACTTGTTCCGGTTTTCAGGTAATGTGGGGTGTTGAGCGCGCCTAAGCAAATCAATATTTTTTAAATAATTACCACAGTAGATGTAATTCATATTCACACTTACACAAACACACATGCGTGTGCGCTCACACACACACACGCGCGCACGCACACACACACACACACACACACACACACACACACACACACACATTTTTCACAGTCATTCTTTATTTAACCGTGCTGTATGTCATGATGTGAAAACTCTAATGGCTACAAGCTGAAATCTTTTCAATTAACATGTGGTTACTGCATGTTTATTGGTACACAGTCATATGAAGAAGGCTACGATTATATGAAGAAGGCTACGAAGGCTACGATTATGATAATAACTGGGCCTAAAAGTAAAATTAAGATCTAAAAAATATTCCTTCCTGTTAACAACAAAAAATACATGAATCACACACACACACACACACACACACACACACACACTCTTGCAAACGTGATGTTCGCGTACACACATGCACACACTAGTGCGCGCGCATTCCCACACGCACGCGCGCAGCGCCTCAGCATGTGCACTTTTTACATTTTCTTTCTTTAACCATGCTGCACACAACTGCATGTCAGGATGTGAAAGACAACAACTACAAGACCAAAGAACACACACTGAACGGTTTAAAAGAACGCTGATTTTAATTAGACAACACAAAAACAGCTGCAAACTGGAATCTATTCAAATATCTGTTTCTCTTTCTTTGTACTATGATCAGCACGCATATGAACAAGGGTAAGATTGACATGACAGGCGTATCAAAAATTAAATATATTTTCATCAAGAAAAAATCTTCACGTCGGTAATAGCACACACACACACACACACACACACACACACACTGACACACACACACACACACACACACACACACACACACACACACACACACACACACACACACAGGCGCGCGTGTACACATGCACATTCACACTCAATAATATCCTGAAACAGGACAAGCACCATCAAACTGTGGTTCAGTGGGGTTTTACAAAACAAGTAACACAAAATACATTTCCTAAGCGGCGCGATCGTCTCCGGCAACACAACGATTTCAGTGAAGTGACTTGTGTTACCATTTTCTGTCTCTTCTCCTCGCTTTGTGAAAGAGGCGGTGGTGATAGGGGGTGGGGGGGGGGGGGGGGGGGGGGGTAGCAAAGCGTCTCTGCAAAACAGATGGAAGTCCGAAACAGTAAGCATTCAAACATTTTTCTTACTTGTTTTGTTTTTTGTTATAGCGTGTGTGTGAGAGTGAGTGTGTTGTAGTTATGTTTGGTTGACGGATTTAGGCCACATCTTTTTTTATAAAAAAAATATTTTCCAATGTGGAAATGGGAGCTCTCTCTCTCTCTCTCTCTCTCTCTCTCTCTCTCTCTCTCTCTCTCTGGACCAGATGTTCCTGCAACAGGCAGGGCAGGGCTTCGTACACACTACACTCGGGTCTTCACTGGATATGTTCTGTAATTGGAAAGGGGTGAGGGGAGGACAACAGACAGCCACGACGGATCAGCACTGGCTACAAGTTTCCCATGAGAAACAGGATGAGCACAATCCAAGCTCCCGCGGCCAGGACGATGGCTACTGTGGCCAGAATGGCCGCCTTCCGTAGATAGGAGTTGGCGCTGTTGTAGTCCCCTGTCCTGCTCAGCCTCCCCACATTTTCCGTGACTCACCTGCGCCTGCATGGCCACAATGCACGCACTTCTGTCCTTCCTCCCCCCCCCCCCCCCCCCCCCACCCCCTCTCTCTCTCTCTCTCTGTCTGCGCCACTGTGACAGTGCTCTCTCTGTCTGTCTGTCTGTCTGTCTGTCTGTCTGTCTGTCTGTCTGTCTCTCTCTCTCTCTCTCTCTCTCTCTCTCTCTCTCTCTCTCTCTCTCTCTCTCTCTCTCACACACACACACACACACACACACACACACACACACACACACACACACACACACACACACACACACACAGAGTCACACACACAGAGACCCGGCGTAGACAAACTTAGTCACTGAGAGATATAGATAAATAGATCAGCAATTATTATCCATGCTCTGGCTCACATACCCATGTTCAATAACACACTTATATTTGACATTCTGCATTGACAGCCGATTCTGCACTGGGTCACAAATGAAGCTAGAAACATGACACAAGCCAATACGCACAAGCACGGCACCGTGAAACACTGTCGCATGCGGCACGCAAACACAGACATGCGAAAGAGACTCGGAGAGGAAAGGAAGCAGAAGATCAAACTGACGGTGACGCTGTATCTGAGGGCGGGAATGGCGCACAGGAAGTTTCCCACCAGACATGCGCAACAGGACCAGAAGAAGGCGCACTTCATCCTCAGCTTGGTTGGTGGGCGGGGGATCCTCTTCCTCACCTTCGCGCTGTCCGTAGGGCTCTCCGATTTTGTCTGGAGCAAGCAATTCGGCCGTCAGAGTCAACTTCTCATAAGTATGCTGTTTTATTTGCTAGATCGAAACACATGAAAGGGTCAGAAGAACGCTATTTATTACGACAAAACATGACATGTATGTTTTACTACTGTGTAGTACCTTTTATGATGATGATGAAGTGATGCTTAATGTCCTCAGATGTCAGTTGACATATTAGGGACAAGTTGTGACCAATGCCGAAGCACGGTTCAATAATTCTTTACGTCCACGGAAACCACTGAGAAGGCTCGTTAGGACGGACAGCTCAGGACGGCCACCTCGACTCTCACACAGCTCCTGAACTATGGTACCTTTTATGTGTTTGGATCTTGTTTTATAATGCTAGCAGTCATTCTTGTTTCAATTTTGGTTTTGTGTGTGTGTGTGTGTGTGTGTGTGTGTGTGTGTGTGTGTGTGTGTGTGTGTGTGTGTGTGTGTGTGTGTGTGTGCTAAATGTTGTACCGTACCGTAGCATGCCATCTGAGTGAGTCAAGTTACCGTAGGCGATTTGGGTCTTCATTACTGTTGGGTCTTCATTACTGTGTCCGTATGACGTCTTTTGGTTGCAAATTAACTCCCTTTGCTTGTTGCTTTTTAACTGTTGGTAAAAGGAATGAGGGTTAGGGTTAGGTTGCCCTGTTGATGAAATGACTCCAACTGCATGGCAGCCGAGCGTGGGAATCGGGAGGCCAGGTGCACACTGTACCGGTCTGAAACCACCAGGACAGCGAATGTCTGCAAGTCAGGCACATAGAGTTACACAGGAATTTCAAAAGATTTCAGACCAGATTAGCCGAAAAAGTATCACTGTGGGATGTGCGAGGTGTATAATCATAATCATTGTGGGATTGGTTTTCATTTCAAGCGTGGTATGAATCACAGACATATACATACATCACAGAGAGACCCCGACTTACACTGAGGAGAGAGGGGAAAAGGACACCGACTTACACTGAGGAGAGAGGGGAGAAAGACACCGACTTACACTGAGGAGAGAGGGGAGAAAGACACCGACTTACACTGAGGAGAGAGGGGAAAAGGACACCGACTTACACTGAGGAGAGAGGGGAGAAAGACACCGACTTACACTGAGGAGAGAGGGGAGAAAGACACCGACTTACACTGAGGAGAGAGGGGAGAAAGACACCGACTTACACTGAGGAGAGAGGGGAGAAAGACACCGACTTACACTGAGGAGAGAGGGGGAAAAGACACCGACTTACACTGCGGAGAGAGGGGAGAAAGACACCGACTTACACTGAGGAGAGAGGGGGGAAAAGACACCGACTTACACTGAGGAGAGAGGGGGGAAAAGACACCGACTTACATTGAGGAGAGAGGGGAGAAAGATACCGACTTACACTGAGGAGAAAGAGGAAAAAGACCCCGACTTACAAGGAGGGGAGAGGTTACAATGTCCCCGACTTACGCTGAGATGAGGGGTCAGAAAGGCTCCAATTTACACTGAGAGTCAGAAAGGCTCGGATTTAAACTGAGAGGATGCGTCAGAAAGGCCCCTACTTACACTGAGAGGATGCGTCAGAAAGGCCCCTACTTACACTGAGAAGAAGGGTCAGAAAGGCCCCTACTTACACTGAGAGGAGGGGTCAGAAAGACCCCGATTTACACTGAGATGAGGGGTCAGAAAGGCTTCGACTTACACTGAGAGGATGCGTCAGAAAGGCCCCGACTTCACTGAGAGGAGGGGTCAGAAAGACCCCGATTTACACTGAGAGGAGGGGTCAGAAAGGATTCGACTTACACTGAGAGGAGGGGTCAGAAAGACTCCGACTTGCGGGTCGTAGGGTCCGAGGGCCGGAGATGGCTTCTTCCTCTCCAAAGTCGGGTTCTTTTGGTACCGCCCGCTCGCCGGTCTGGGGGACAGAAAGCCCCGTTCCGTTGCTCACACATGTATTCAAGGGTGAAAACTGCTCACCGATTCCCCGATATCCCCGGGGAGGGATAGCTCAGTGGTCGGACTCCTGATCGAAAGGTTCCGGGTTCGAATTCCCGCAGGAGCGGCGGGAGAATTTTCTTTTCCAGGTTCAGCTTTTTGTGCTGACTCTTATTTCGGTATCCGTTCCACCCCCGTGTTACCGCAGTAGCAAGTAAAAGATCCCGGTTATTCTGCCAGCAGTGCAGGTGGCAGGTTACAGCTAAACACACATACACAAACACACGTATGTGGCTTTGAATGAAGTGACACTGGTGCATGGTTGTATGGTGTAAACAGAACTTGCGCCAAGACGGTAGTAGTTTCACGTGGCACCAGCTATGTAACAACCAAATAGCGCTGTCAGCTCACCACTTCAGTGGATATCAACAGCAAAAACGCGCTACAAAAAAGGTTACAGTCAGTAGTTCAAAACCAGGTGGGACATGAGTCTGCTCGGGAGCAGAGAATAGCGCTAAATGAATTTAAAGCAACCAATAATAATATTCTGCTCTTGAAAACAACTCAACTGTGGAATCATTGAGGTTTTAACGGACAGCATGTTCTTTCTGACAATATCAGTCTAATCAAAAGACGTCACTTTTTAGCACTGTCAGGATACAAGCCAGCTGGTCAAGCCAAAGAACTGAAGAACTAACTAGCTCACCTCTCCAGAACAGGAAACGGGTCGGGGTTCCTCCTGACAGAGGGTTCCACGGGGCTGCCCTGGTAGACGTAGCTCACGTCCGTTTCCGCGTCACCGTCGTAGTCGTAGGCCTCGTTTGTAGAGCCTTTCAGACGTACCGCCAGGTGGTGCTCAGCTGTCGGGCCCTCTTCCGCCATCACCACGCTGTCCAGTGAATCGTCCTGATGGACCACAGCGCTGGGCCTCCCGCCCGGGATGGAGTAGCTCTGGCTGCCGTCACCGCGGTCTTCGGGTCGGTAAGCTTCACTCTCTGGGGCTCCGTAGTCAATAGTGTACGCGGGGAGACCAGAACGCCCGGGTTCTGTGGATACGTAACCGTCATTTTCACCGATTCTGTGGCTGCTGCTGCCTGTGTTTGTGCCGTCGAATGTCAAATTCCCAACGACCTCGTCAGTTTTGACCGGTTCCAGTCGATGGCCTGGGCTCGCTTCAGCGTCGTGGGGTGTCAGTGTGAGTGTCAGTTGAGGACCGTCGTCTACGACGAAAATGGAATGGCTGACGTCATGATTGACGTCGGCGGGATTCGTGACATAAGAAGGGTTGACAAAGTTGTCGTCTGTGGGCGGCGGAAGGTCGAGGTCAATCGTTGTGGAATCTGTTGAACCAAACAACAACAGTTGTAATTTTGACGTTTTAGAAGTGGAATCTGTTCAACCAAGCAACGCTTTAGCAGACGAGTTCTGTTCTGTTCTTAGCACCAATGTCAGACAGTGAGTCTTCCACTCCAGCCCCCGCAGCGGGGTACTGCGGACGCAGACTGTACGGTCGGTCCCCTGTATTGAAAACCCTGAGCTGTCAACCCTTACAGCCTGGAGGTCAGCATGTAGCCATGCACGTTTCGCCCGCTGCCGGTACTTTCTGCCTTGTTCTAAGTTCTACCTTCCAGGTGCATTCCATTAGATTCTTTCCAGATTCTCTTACATCTTCCTACTTTTTAACTCTGTGCTGTTAAGTTCAGCTGACGCAGCTTCCGGTGTGGACCTGAGGAGAATGAGGTCACCCTGCTTCTCGGCGATTAGAGCAGATTCCCGTGGTTGACTGGGCGTAAAACACCAATTTCCTTTCCGGTATGAGAAATATGAAAAAGAGTGGTAGGGAGAAAGAGAGACAGACAGAAACGTTGGAATGCTCTTCAGACAAACCGAGCTGTAATACCTTAGGGCCCAGCCTTGCGTTAAACAGTTTAGCAACTGATAATTTCTCTCTCTCTGTTTAGCAACTGATAATTTCTCTCTCTCTCTCTCTCTCTCTCTCTCTCTCTCTCTCTCTCTCTCTCTCTCTCTCTCTCTTACTGTTCTTTATAAGATAAGTACTGACTGCTTCTGTTTTCTTTTCCGATACTAGTCATAATTATGAACTGATCAGATGTTCTGCTGCTTTATTTGCTGGTTGTATGCTCATAATATGTAACTGAATGTATGGCATGTGTTCATCTGGCGCTGTCAACACGCTATGATTTGTGGAAATTCTCATGTATAACGTTTCACTCACTCATTCATGCCTATGTGTATATAAATGATGCCTGTAATTTGATATCTCCTCATCAGTAGCTTAGCAAGGACTAGTTGTTAGACAGGTTTTTGACTGAACCTAAACTACAATCTTTGTCAAATAAGGTTTTCGAGTTCGAGTTCTCTCTCTCTCTCTCTCTCTCTCTCTCTCTCTCTCTCTCTCTCTCTCTCTCTCTCTCTCTCTCTTGCGGGGCACAGACCGAGATGTAAAACTTTAGGGCGTAGTCTTGCGTTAAACAGTTTAGCAAGGTTCTGATAACGCTCTCTCTCTCTCTCTCTCTCTCTCTCTCTCTCTCTCTCTCTCTCTCTCTCTCTCTCTCTCTCTCTCTCACGGCGGTCAGCAGAGTGCACAGTTACTGCGGCGGTCCGTCTGGGGGTACCGGGATCAGGGTCGTGTGCCCAAGCCTTGGGTTAGACTAGTCCCGAAGAAACGCTACAACTTGTACAAGCGCGCTGGACCTTTGCAGTGTGTATAGACTCCAGGCGTGTAGCTGTTAATGGGGCGTACAGGGTCGTGTTGCAGTCAGCCAGCTGGTCAAGCCAACTCCAGGTCGTTACCTTCGCTGTCCGCTCAGTCACACGCGTCCTCAGTGCTTTCGGCCAGGTACAGTTACTAATAAGCTGCGGTAAATGAACCTGCTCGGTAGTATCGGCCAGTCTTTGGAACACTGAAATCCGTAAAGACAAGGATGGACGCCGATGTGTGTGTCAATGTGCGTGCGTGTGTGTGTGTGCGTGTGTGTGTGTGTGTGTGTGTGTGTGTGTGTGTGTGTGTGTGTGTGTGTGTGCCTGTCTTGTGTGTGTGTGTGTGTGTGTGTGTGTGTGTGTGTGTGTGTGTGTGTGTGTGTGTGTGTGTGTGTACCTGTATTGCGTGTGTGTACTGTCATTGCGTGTGTGTGTGTGTGTGTGTGTGTGTGTGTGTGTGTGGTGTGTGTGTGTGTGTGTGTGCCTGTCATTGCGTGTGTGTGTGTGTGTGTATATATGTGCCTACACGCATGTGTGTGTATGTGGGACTGTGTGTGTAGTGGTGTGGGGTGAACAAAGTCTAGCTGTCTTGCCAGTGTCTAGAGTTCAGCACTACAAATATCCAGGGGCTGTGTGCCTCTTAGTTTCAGGCCGGTACGACACGTCAGACTAGAGTACGACCTTACGCAATGAATAAAGCTAACGAAGAGTGATCAGTTACTAGCTATAGTGTCGTGTAGTGTCCACTGTATCGGCTAGCTGGACTGATCAGTACACGAACAACCAAGCCCGAGTGCAGAACACCAGTACACAATGACCAAAACTCCCACGCAAAGCACCGCTGTTAAGTTTCGAATTTTCGAAAAAGCCCCACACCGAAGAGTAATCTTCAGCGCGCTCTCTCTCTCTCTCTTCCCCCCCACACCACACAATGACACACAGACACCCTCAGCCTCCATGTGTGTGATATTGTCAACAAGCTGGCCTACCTGTAGCGCTGTCCATGTTTACCGGTGCGCCATACCGTAGACTGAGCCAGGTATGTCAGTGTCTACAGGCGCCGCTGCCTCAGAGCAGCTGAGGCCCACTGAGTGAGCGACTGGCAGGCAACAGTGAAGCTCTCCCTGTCACACCGACCTGTCCCACACTCTCACTTGCGGCCCGCACGGCTGACAAGCGGAGCTGTCCGTGACCCCAAACGGTGTATAGTTATAGTTATACATAGGGTCTTTGATTTTCCCCCTACAGCCGCGGTAACTCAAAGGCACAAAGCCACAGTAAACTGACGTAGATATGTTTCGCGACGCAGCGTTTCACGCTGACATTCCTGTCAGTGTTGATCACCGCGGTTGCCACGGCCTGTGTGAGTCACCTGTCTTACCTGTGTGTGTGTGTGTGTGTGTGTGTGTGTGTGTGTGTGGCAAGTGTGTGTGTCAGTGTGTACTCTTTTCAAAGCAGACTGGTGTAGCCAAGAACGGTCAATTGACTTGGTCTGACTGTTGTACCACTGTGTACTGACCTAGTTTTGGTGAGGTCGGATGGGGCAACTTAGGTCGACTACTCACTTCGGGGAAACTTTGCCTGGACACAAATTAATATGGATCTATGTTCAAACTGCAAATGAACTCGCCCAGCCAGTTATATCATTATTCGTCATTCCCGCTTTGGCTTTGGCTGTGTCACAACACACTGACACCAGCAAGAACACCAAGGCTTGGGCTGTGTCACAGCACACTGACACCAGCAAGAACACCAAGGCTTGGGCTGTGTCACAACACTGACACCAGCAAGAACACCAAGGCTTGGGCTGTGTCACAACACTGACACCAGCAAGAACACCAAGGCTACATTAAAATGTTATGCGCTGCACAGTTAGATGGGGGCTATTTTTAGCGATGATAAGCTCCTTGCGTAACAACATCCACCCTCCAGAAATGGACATAAATCCTCCGAAGACTGTGTGTGGCTGCCCATGTCTTAGAGTAATAATAAAAAATAAAAAGCGGTCACACACGCAGTCCCCTCACCCCTGAAATGCACTTATCCGTGTACACAGACTACAACAGCATATAACGGGTGTTCAGCTGGGGAACGCTACATTTCTTCTCTGATCACGAGTAGCCGCTATATGGAGAGACAGGTAGACACACAGAGAGGGGGGGAGGGGGGGGAGCGATTTATACAGATTTATGAGCATCAATTCAGTTAAAATAGCATGCTTTATAAGCGTATATATATATGCAATTTATAGTTAACATTTATGCAATTTATTGTCAGTATAGTTATGCAGATGTATAGTTAATGATAAACATCAATTCATTCAAATAAGAAATTTTGCTTAATATGCATATTACTAATATATACGCAAAAGATGTGCTTTCAGTTTCGAAAATCAGAGATGAGCGTTCTAAAAAGAAAAGTGTGTTCGTTGCTTCTGTTCGCGGCGTTGGACAACCCCTCACCCCCCCCCCCCCCGCCCACCCCTTTCCCCCGACCCCCTCCGCACCCCGCCCGACATAAAAGCCGTGGCTTACATGGCATGGGAAAATCTTTCCTATTTTGCATAATTATAGGCTATTCTTGAGGTCACACGTGTAGAGCTGTCGTAAATTTGTGTATGTCTGATTGGAGAAGAAAGTTCTCAACCCTATGCATGGAACGGAATGAACACAGTGTCAAAATGGGTAGGTAGCTCGGATGTGGGTAGTCGGGTGAAGCCTGTTGTCCCAGCCATCTCCGGCAAACAGCCTAGCCTGCCCGGACAGCAGACAGTGACCGTGCCCCGCAGTCTGCGAAATTCACACCGCTGTTGCAAGTTGGCATTTGAGGGATACGTCGTTGCCTGAGCTGATCGTTCGACAAGCATAAGTAACAGCACGCGCCCTGACTCTCTCTCTCTCTCTCTCTCTCTCTCTCAACACTAAGTTGGCCTACTTAGAAACACTACACTGGTGTCATATCTCTGGCCTACTGTACCTGTTGCTCTGTCCATGTTTGCCGGTGAGCCATCAATACAGCCGTACAGCCAGGTCCCTGTATGCACTTGTCCACAATCGCCGCTGTCTCAAAGCAGCTCGGGCACAGTTTAAACTGAGTGCCGACTGACTGGAAAACCTCTCCCTGTGTCACAGGGACTTGTGACACACAAACGCCTCGTCATGCAACCTGCTCTGCAGTCCACACGCCACATTCCTGGCGGTGATCACAACCGCAGCGTCATTCACCTGTCTCAGTCACCCAGGCCTGGGTGCGCTTGTGTACTTTTTGAAACAGGTGGAGTAGAACGGTTGGACAAGACTCGGTTTGGTTGTTGCACTGACCTACTTCTGGGACTTCGGCACTCAGTTTCGTTTCGTATAGCGGGTGTGTGTGTTTTGTTTTGTTTTGTTTTCAGAGTTGTTGTTGTGAGTGTGTCTGTGTGTGTGGAGGGGGTTTAGAGCGGGGCGTTCACTTTCGGATGACGTGCAGTTTCGACCTGTTTGCAGAATTGCTGTGAATGTGTGATTTATCCTGAGGTCACCCGGTGCGGCAAATATCCAAGAACTTACAAATCTTTTTGCTGCAACGACTACACTATTTTCATCTTTGCATAGCCTACTACACCCTGCCTAGCTGTACCGTGAGGGCCAGTGGCACACGCAATACTTTGTGCGGTATGGGTTGCGTCCCCTTCTTTACTAAAGTTAGTCGCTATACAGCGTGTAGCGATAGGTATTATAATCTAAATGCTTTCATCACTGATTGCTGTATCAGTTCATGATGCCTATTTGTCGTCTGTCTCTCTCTCTCTCTCTCTCTCTCTCTCTCTCTCTCTCTCTCTCTCTCTCTCTCTCTCTCTCTCTCTCTCTCTGTGAGCTCTCGCTGTCTGTGTCTGGGTCTCTTTGACACAGTATTTTTTGTCGTGCGTATGAAAGTTTGCGTTGCGCTGGCACTAAAATCGACGTATTGTCTGATCGTCGCTTTCAGTTCTTCTTGTTTGACTTGCTTACTCGAAATGCCGTGCTGTTCGAGAGTAGAGAATAGCGCTATACAAAGTTATCTATTATTATTATTATTAAGGTCGAGGCCGTCCTGGGTTTTCCGTCCTAATGAGCCTTACGGTTTCTGCGGACGTAAAGCAACATTGAACCACGCTTAGGCATTGGTAAAACATATCAACTGACATCCGAGGACACGAAGCTCTAAATCATCATCATCATCATCATCATCTCTCTCTCTCTCTCTCTCTCTCTCTCTCTCTCTCTCTCTCTCTCTCTCTCTCATGTAGTTTCAGCGCGTCATCGTGCCGGAGGTCGTCGTACAAGTTACGACTAAACTTGAGAGACAGGTGCCATGTGTGCCAGGACAATGGTTAAGATGGACCAAACGGCAGTTACAACCAAAGAGACTGGGGCTACGTCTCGTTTGGTGAAAGCTGACAAAAATGTGCAGCTAAATGTTGTGCTAAGATTAGCCGCACTGGTAAGAGTGAACACCAAAATGGCGACCAAACATCCTATTGCTGTGCTTACTTTGGGCAAAAGTTGACACCCCAAATGCGAATAACAAACTGTTCCTATCATTAGCAGCAGTAGCAAAATTTGACACAACCATTATGTTTGTGAAACTTAGAAACGTGTTGACATATGCATGTGGTCGGTTTTGAGACTGTGGAGGGTCAGTCCGCACTGATCTCTGAGCGCAGCTGACAGCCATGAAATAGTTACGCGTTCACAAATTAATGTGTGAGCTGCAGGACAGAGTTCCTTGGTCTGTCGCACTGCCGGCCGCTCAGGATTTCTTGAAGTTGCTCAGATCTCCTTACGCGCGCGTAAGGTGTTGAGTTAAGCTGGGATTGGTGCAACGACTAGACACAGTTCTGTCTGGTTGTCATCAAGGTAAAGATTTGATAGACTGCGACAAGTTTCCCGATCGGATTCCTAAAGTCAGTGGTCGGATGACTGAGCCAGTTAGCGTCTGCTCTGCAGTAATCTGTATCGTACTTGCTTCTTGTGTATGAAGTCTACACTGTGTTGGTTAAAATTTGCTATTGATTCTGCCATGTCCACTGTTAATAATAATAATAATGGAAATTTGTAAAGCGCTTACCCTGCGGCTCAAAGCGCTGAACAAGCACAGTATATCACCGCACATGATATACATCGAGATGGAAATGTTATCAGCGATAAAAATGTAGGTAAGACCAAAAAGAAAAAAAAGAAAGAAAAAGCTAACACATAATGTAGACAAGAGTTCAAGCGTAACTATGCAAAAGATGCACACACACACACACACACACACACACACACACACACACACACACACACTGGCACACACACACACTCAGAGGCACCCGCACACACGAGCATTCTGACTATGCAAAGTTTAATTTACACAGCTTAAAACGGGCTGCAAACAGAGATGGATAAAGACAGCAGCGCGGGACAGAAAACATGGCAGGTCTGCAGTTTTGGGAAAATAAATGTTTTTAGGTTACATTTGAATGAGTCCAGAGAGGGTTTCTGTCGGAGAGGAAGGGGAAGGTCATTCCATGTAGATGGACCGAAAACAGAAAAGGCGCGGGAACAAAGAGTGGAAAGTCTTGCGAGGAATCTGGAGGTTGAGAGTATCAGAAGCAGAGCGGAGAGTACGGAAGGGTGTGTAAAGCTGAAGACAGTCACAGAGATAAGACGGAGCAGTGCCCGTAATACATTTATAGCAGAGAGTGTTTATCTTGTACTGAATTCTTTATTGGACTGGGAGCCAGTGGAGAAATTGAAACAGGGTGTGGTGTGGTCACTTTCACGTTTTTTCAGTATGAGACGAGTAGCACAGTTCTGTATGCGCCGGAAGCTATGCACTGACGGAGGCTAAGGCGGTTTGACTGATGAAGTTCCATGAACAGTGTGCTGTCGAGGAGAACGCCGAGACTTTTGACAGAGTCAGAGAGACAGACTGTGGTATCGTGAAGCTGAAGGGTGTTGACGGAAAACCTTCGGGGCGCCGCATACCTATGTAAACTGTGAAGTCGGGAAGTGTTTTATTTATATATGCAGTCGCGCAGCTTTAGAGCGTTTGTAGTTTGTTTTTAGCGCCTGTCGTCCACATTTTGTAGTTTACCAAGGACGTGTACCCCAAGCTGGGTAAATGTTTGACCTACTGAGGAGAGGGGTCACTACTGAAGTATGTACCTGTCAAAATTCCCCCGCCCTCTTCTGATGGTTATACTCGTGTGTATAGTCGTACCTGATCCTCGTGTGTTTTCTGTCGTCTGCACACACGTCATTCATACGCCAGTCGTTTGTCGCAACTGTCAGAATAACTATGTCTTGCGCTTATTCATCCATGTAGGGGGCTGGCTCCGTGTGCGCGCTCGTCTTTCGTGTAGGCTGTGACATCGTTAACAGATCTGATGGCACGACTAGTAATCCCGATAGTACATGACGTCACATTCTGCGTGAAGACGAGGAACACGAAGTAAGCTATAGTGCGAAGTGACTGTAAAGAAAGCAACATGGGCTTATGATGGGGGTGGGGTGGGGGGGGGGGGGGGGGGGAGGTTGACAGTAAATCACGCTGATGACATTGAGAGAGGGCACTTCCTTGACATACGAGATATAGAGCCACCATTCCCCCCCCCCCCACTCCCCCCCCTCCCCCCATCCCCTCCTCCTCCTCCCCTCCCCCCGTCCCCCCTCCCTCCCTCCCCCCCAGCCTGACTCAGCATTTCTGGGTGTCTCACACTACTGCCGCCATGGACCTATATAATTATGCTTCACGCCTTCGCTCTTGTCGCCATGTACATACAATCAACAAATCAAGAGGAAGCAAGACATGATTTCCACAAACTCCACATTTTTCATTCTTTTTCAAACTTTTATACTAGCAAGGCTTGAATTATTCAAGGTTTGCGTGATTCATTTCATATTTCACTCATTCAGTTACTTTCACATGTGATGTTTACATGAGATAGATAGATAGATGAGCAAGACACATTCATTGATTAATTCGCAGTCTTAATGTAGCACATGTGGTCACTGTCGTTTGGGTGCCCGCAGGATAACCGACTTAAATTTTCTGGTTCATTCCGTTGAGTATGAAGACCGCTGGAATGGAGAGAAGCAGGAGCTGGCATGAAGGTGATCTAACGCAGGATTTTGGAATTGCCAGAATTGTGAGAATGTGTAGCTGGAGAAGGTTATTCAGCCTAATTCCTAAAGCCAAATACTTGTCGCAGAGTTCTCTGTGATGCACCATGGAATCTGTAGTTTCCCAAGATCTTCGCAGATGTCTTCAAAGTTGAAGTATGCAAAACAGTTAATAATAACTGGTGGAGGCTCTCTGTCAGACTGAGACACAGTCAAAACTGATGTGTAAACAACATTATTTATAATTAATGTAATAATTTTCCCTTGGCCTTTGTCTGACAGCCAGCCAAACACTGATATCATTACACATAGACATTTCAATTTCATCAGTAAAAAAACACACAGCTAAACCACAAAAAGCAAAATGGGGGAGGGTGGGGGAGTTTCGGGGGTGGGGGGCGAGGGGGGGGGGGTTGAAGAGGGAAGAGGAAGACTGTCTCTAGAAGTCGTAACTTGGTCCAATAAAAATAAATTAAATTAAATAAAAACCTTAAAGGTCAAGGTCACAAGAACTGGTATTTTGGGAAAGAAGAAAAATGATTCAAATTCCCACAGTGACCAGGGGACACCAAACGGTACCACAAGAAGAGTCCCACCAATAATGATTCGGATCAAAGAGAAAAACAACAACAACAACAACAAAACAAACAAAAAAGAAAACACTCAAAGACGTTTTTCAAATGATTGTTGATGGCTGAAATTCACCAGAACACAGACAAGCATGTTGTGCACCAGCTTTTACCAAGTCTGTGGTGTTATGAGCACGGCACTGGAACTTAACGTAAGTGCAGCATTCCTAGGCTATGTTTAGTACCAACGTTTTACATTCCATTGATCACTGATGATACAAATATATACAGATATACAGAGTTGATCTTGGTATGATCTAATACTCTCCAATACTGCGTCTTAAGGATACCAAAAAGTAGATGCAGCACACTTCTGCGAGTGAACAACCATATGAAGCCTGCAAACAGAAATGTTCCATGTTTCAGGCCAATTTGTGTCCTCGCGTAGCACACCCTTTAAATCTGGAAGGAAAAAGGGAAAAAAAAAAAAAAATTTTTTTTCCCTTCCTTCCTTTTTCTTCTCTCTCTCTCTCTTTTCTCTTTCTCTCCTTGAAAACATGATCAATCTGATCACCTCCCCGTTGTCTTAGCCATTAATGTGTCACAGAACGCTGCAGTTGCGGTTGATAGAGTAACACCATTCAAGAGAATAGGCAGACTGGTCACTGAGAAAATAATTTGGCAGGAAGACAAAGAACCAATATTCAAAAAACCTAAACGTGACAAAGTACAAAAAACACTCGAAGCACCCAAAAGCAAAATTAGAGCATGATGTAGATGGTGCTCTCAGTGATTTTGTTGAGTTTTTAAATTTCAGCTGTCGTGTATGGTTAGGAAATGCCACATGAACAAACAACCAAAGGTGCTGCATGGTTTGACACTGAATGCAGAAAAGCAAAAAGGGGAAAAAAAGGGAAAAAAAACTGCGAAAATTTCGGAAAACAAAAAAACCAAAAGACCGGGTTTGAGATTCGAACAAAAGCTACACCCTGACTAGAATAAAAAAAAAAGAGTTCAAAAGAAATAAAGCAGCCTTCTAGCCCTAACCTGAAAAATGCATCATATTTTGGAAAGAACTAAAGAGTCTTGGGGGAGGAAAAAAAGTAATGAAAGTATAAAATTTGAAAAAATTTTTGGATATTTTAAAAAGTATACTCGGTCACACAGCAAACGAAACAGTGGACGAGTCAATGTACAAGAACAGGATGTATCAGAAGAGACAAACCACCTCTGAACCAAGAAATAAGTGTAAGGGTTCAAAAGCTGTTACAAACCTAAAGTGGAAAAGCTTGTGGTCTTGATCACATACACCAGAGATTTTAAAAACGGGGGGAAAAGACTGAATTGTTCATGACCAAATATTTAATCTTTTTTTGACAAAGGCATTTATCCAAGTGACTGGGCCAAAGCTACATCTTTCCCTATACACAAAAAGGGAATATACACTTAGCAGAAAATTATAGAGGAGTTTCACTCCTTAGCATCTTTAGTAAGTGTTATAATCAATTCTGAATACTAACTGTAAATTGGTTGGAAAAAATGACAAAATTGTAAAAATGCAAGCGGGGTTCCGCAGGAACTACTCGACTACAGTTTAGATTTTTAATCTATATGCAATTGCTCAAAAGTGTTTGAAAAAGAAAGGTCAAAGTTATATGTTGCTTTTGTGGACTTAAAAAAGGGCTTTCGATCGTGCACCACGATAAACTGTTACGCTATGCAAAAAGAGGGAATCCAAGGGAAATTCTTTGCCTCTATAAAATCTATGTATGATTTTTTGTTGTCTTGTGTCAGGGCAAACAGTGAATACTCTGATTTTTTTGATTGCCCCGTTGGTGTCCCCAAGGGGTGTGTATTAAGTCCTACAATTTTCTCCCTGTTCATTAATCAGTTGCCAATTATATTACTGAGACAGGTAGACATGGTTACAACTTTTGTGGGACTCGTTGAATTGTTCATACTCCTTTTTGCAGATGATGAGCTCTTTTGGGCAACCACCCTTATGGTTTACAAAACCCAACTGAATTTTCTGAAAGCATGCTGTAATAGACTGCACATGGAAGTAAACAGAGATAAAACAAAAGTTATGGGGTTCCGAAAAGGCGGCTACCTGTCAAAACATGAAAAATGGGATTATGATGGGGTTGAAATGGAAGTCGTAAACAAAAATCATTATCTTGGGTTTTGCATCCCCGACAACTTTAAGTGTAAAACAAGGTAAGATCATTTGGTTGAAAAGGTAAAAAATTTTATGTACGTTTTTAAAAAAAAAGGGAAAGAAAAAGAAAAAAAGAAAAGATTGGGGAAAGTTGGGGGTAAAAAGGCCCGGGCCTCTCAAAAAGAGGGATGCCAAGGACCCCAAAAAATTTATAAAATTAGGGAATTTTTTTTATTCCTCATATGGGTATTAAGTGCGGTTGCGTTATGTATATGGAAAGAGAATTACCTAATCAAAGGGGGCCTACAGGTCTTGTTAATTTGATGAAAAAAAGGGGGGGGGGAAAAAAGGGGGAACGGAGGTACGGGAAATCCTGTGTAAAAATGGCTTTTACTTTTATGGTTAAGAAAAGGGGTTGGAGACGTCAAATCTTTTTTTTATTCTTCAAACAAAGATTTTGACATGTCCCCAGGGGTGGACGCTGACACAGAGACAAAAAATATGAAATGTATGTCTTTCAAAATTATGTTTGGGGCGGGGAAAAATATTTAAACAGTTTAGTATATTTTTTCAGATACACTGAGCAATTTCCCACTTGGGGTATTCTCAAAAAATAGCAATATGTACAGATACAGTGCTGTCCTACAAACAAAACTTTTTTTGCCAAAAACCCGGTTGAAAATGAAAATCACTTCCTTTTGGTTTGTCCTCTGTACACGGATCTAAGAAAAAATTCCTTTTAAAAAAAGGTATTCAGTCGTTACAGAACATATTGAAAGGAAAAACACTAAAAATTGTCGACTGCTTTCAAAGTTCATTTTCCATGCTATTAAAAGAAGAAAACTATATTAGATGTGTAAGCACCTGGGATGATATTGACTAGAAATACTCCACCTTATTGACCGACCACAGTCTTTGTCGGCATCTACCCCCATAATTTTTCATTTTCCCGGTGCGATTTTTGGCCTCTTTTTTTTGTTTATTGTTTTTTGTTTTTTGTTTTTGTGATATTGTTTTTTGTCTGTGTGTTTGCTGTTTGTATGTCTTTTTGTCTGTCTTGGTATTTTTTTTTGATTTTCGGTTTGTATATGGGTCAGGGGCCAAAATACAAAAAACCATCTGAAGTCTGAAGTCTCTCTCTTCCCCTCTCTCTCTTCTCCCTCCGCCCTTTTCCTCCTCTCTCTCTCTCTCTCTTTTTTTTTTTTTCTTCAGGGCAGAATAAGAAATGTGGGGAAAAAGTAAATTATAGTACAATACATACTAAGTTTTTGGGTCGGTAGGTTGTTTGGGTTTTAGGGGGGCATATACAGGTTGGGCACTTCCAGAATCTGTGTGCTGTGATGTCCCTTGGGCTCAAAAAAATGAATTTTTTGTCTTATTTTACTATTCTTATTAATAGAATTTTATTATGATAATAGTTTACTGATCTAAAGCTCACTCTATCACTATTATCAGTCTCTTATAATGTTAATTGAACTACCTCCCCTCCTTTCTTTCTCGTGTAAATTCTCATCTGATAATAATTTAAAATCATAATTTTTCTGAGCTTTATTTTGCTAAGTACTATACTGCTACTACATTAGTGTTACAACTCATGTAAGTTATAACACTAATGTAGTAATAGGATATCGATACTAAATATCGTATTTACTACTGGCCATGAGGCCTTCGCTTATCAAAAGTTGGACACGAGATCTTGTGAAAAGAGATACAAACCACAAACCCACATCCAAACACAACAACAAAACAACATGATTTTATTTTAATCAAACAAAAGTCGGCCTCCTGACTTTTTTCACCCATCTCCAATAAATTCTCATTATTGGGGGGGGATTCTTAATTATGTTTTTTTTGGGGCTGCTTTAAAGTAAAAGTCCAAGGTTTTTTAAATATGCAAAACGACCATCGAAAAAATTGACAAAAGAGTCACTAGTTTCAGATTTAATGAAATAAAAAAATAAAAAAATGTTTAATTGGGTTTTTAATCGATTTTATTTTCTGTAGGCTGAGCTACAGTCTCGGTTCTCCATCAGTCACGTGACTTTCCCGGAAGTGACGTCAGTCTGGGGAGTCAATGCGATTGCCATCTTTGATTCTTCAGTAAACTGTGTATGCGTGTGGTCGACAAAAAAGTTAACTATGCCGGCCTACTGTGTTGCCGCGAACTGTAACAATTCGCAGACGACCCCAGGTATAACAATGCACGAGCTCCCGCGCAATCGACCCGCAGTGAGGCGAAAGTGGATTAAATTTATACAGTTCAAACGAGCTGACTTCTTGCTACGCCGCATCACGCTCATTTGTGTAGCGAGCACTTTAGTGAGTGCGATTTCGCAAACCCCATGGAATACCGCACGGGGTTTGCTTCGAAGCTGACACGATGTTCCGGTACTCTTTCAAAATCCTGCCTGACAGGATCAAACTGATACGGCTGTATCCTTGTGGGTCTCTCGGGCAAAGTATCAGTTTCGTCTTAGGAGCTCGAGCTGGCCATTTTGCAGCGACTCCCCAGAGTGACGTAGTAGGCATATGGTCACGTGATTTGGGCGGCATGGCGACGCTTTCGGTACGACAGAAAATGCCTTATTTCGTGCATTTATAACCCTCAGATCACAGTTTCACCGACATCACCGTTCTCAGCGAGCTTTAACGGAAATCGTGTCAAAAATCACCCCTAACCTTGGACTTGTCCTTTAAGCAGATTTCTCTGGCAGATTATTCTGCTTGCTTACAATTTAGTTGCACACTTTGATCTAGATTAATATCTATAGATCTATTTCAGGGTGATTTCTGAATTTCAAGTAATTATTCTCTAACAGTTTACCACCGCTAAATCTGAAGAAGAAAAAAATCAGTGAATATTGTATTAATTAACAGTATACACACGCTGCTGAAGTGCATGTGAACTGGGTGTAGTGCTTTTGTTTTTTACACTACCCTCCTGATGTCAAAAATATGGATACACAGAGCTTTACGCTGACACGCATAATTACTATCTCTCGCACGTTGTTGTAATTATAATTACAGTTATGTGCGCATAATTACTATCTCTCGCACGTCGTTGTAATTATGGGGTTTTAATGCAAGTAAGCCATTGGAAGCAGCACGAAAGGTTCATAATTACTCATTATGTGTACATAACTACTAATTGTGTGCTTTTGACACACGTAAGCCGTTGGAACGGAGCCCAAAAGACATGTTTACTAACTATGTATAGATAATTAGTAATTATGCGCACATAATTACTATCTTAACATAGTTACTGGTTGTATCTTTTGACGCTCAAAAGTCCCATGGTTGTGGTCTCCGGATTGTAGGGCGCTGAAACCCGGAACTGAGAGGCGAGGCAACTGTTCACCTGTTGCTACACCGTCAGCACCACAGTGCTTCTGCATTCAGATGGGCAGCGAAGCGAGCCATCACAAGACTGTCCATAAACCATAACTTTGTACCTTTTTGTCGCATTATCGTTTCGTGTATGCTACATATATATATATATATATATATATATATATATATATATAAGAGAGAGAGAGAGAGAGAGAGAGAGAGAGAGAGAGAGAGAGAGAGAGAGAGAGAGAGAGAATGATTATATATTAAGTATATTGTACATTTAATTATAGTTATTATGAAATATTATTCGTTTACCTTATTTGAATTTGTTTAGAATATTTTTCTTGATAATCTTTTCCTTTTTCCCTTTCCCCCCAAGTTTTTTTTTCTTTTTTCTTTTTTTTCTTCCTCTTTTTTCTCGTTCCTTCCGTGACCCTCGATGAGTAAGTACCCTTTCTTCTGTCAGCCAGTGATAGCCTGAGACAAGGGCCGACTTCGCTCATTGCCTGGGTCACTCGTGGGATTGTCGGGTGCAATATCAAAGGCGTTTTTTGTTTTTGTTTTGTTTTTTGTTTTAACTTTTTTTTCTTCTCCAGACATCAAAGGCGTCTGGAGTGGAGTAGTCATTGCCAAATTAACACGCGTAGGCAAGAGACGACTGAGAATGGGCAGTGTGTGACTGCTGCCGGTCGGAGTAATTGAATGATCCCGAAAGTACGTCTGTGGTGTCTCCGGTGGGAGGGATCGAGTGTGTGCGTGCGTGCGCGCGTGCGTGCGTGCGTGCGTGCGTGTGTGTGTGTGTGTGACTCAAATACTGTCCCATCAGGGGCTGGAGTATCAAGGCCATAATTATGTGCACATGAAAGCAGCGCTTGTTGGTTTAGTGCCAAAGTGGCATTCTTAAGAACAAAAAAAACGCACACAGTAATTAACTTTTACTTAACTCGTGTGTGTGTGTGTGTGTGTGTGTGTGTGTGTGTGTGTGTGTGTGTGTGTGTGTGTGTGTGTGTGTGTGTGCGTGCGGGAAGGCGGGCGGGGAGGCGGGCGTGCGGGCGGGTGTGCGTGGGTGTCTGTGCGTGCGTGCGTGCGTGTGTGTGTGTGTGAGGCGAAGTGATTACCGTGTTTGTTGTCATTCTGTTTCTACAGATGCTCGTTTGTTACACAATTGTTCCCCCACCACCCAACAATCACAGAAACTGTTGGTCTTCAGCGAGCCTTCATTCAGCCGCATGCTTTTCCGTCTCATTTTTAAACTGTTTTATTTCCGTTTTTCATACAGTACTACAACAACTTCCAATATAACAACGATAATGATGGCAATATTATGCATAAATCTGATAAGACAAAACAGAAAGAAAAAATCCCCGACAAAGGAAAAGCAAGCAAAAAAGATCAAACCACTAATGAGAGAGATAAACACACGAACACAGATCGACCAACCACAGAAATGCATAATCGTAATTATTAACAATTTGTACATGTGAAAGTAAACGTGCAGATGTATCTGTGCATACTTAACCTATGTGCACTTTGTACTGTATGACTGTATTTACATCATCAAACCGCATGCACTTCAAAGCACAAGTCACACGAAATAGCACGATCATACATGGGGCTGTTGCAACTTTAAACTTCCAGTCAGGCACAATTTGCTTACAGAATTTTCAGGCACCTGATAGTAGTTGATTTTTGTTGTTGTTGTTGTTGTTGTTATCATTTATCTAACGTACTTGTGTATAAGGAATCAAGGTTTCTCTGTCGTCCTGGTCTCTCTAACAGTCACGGAACGGACGGAACGCAACATTCGTACCAGCTTTTTGTTGTCTTTTTTTTTTTTTGGGGGGGGGGGGGGGGGGGCCGGTGTGTCTTTGTTGTTGTTGTTGTCGTCCCAGTCAACAAAACGTGTTTATACCCCCTCCCAGTCAACAAAACGTGTTTAAAACCCCTCCCAGTCAACAAAACGTGTTTAAAACCCCTACCAGTCAACAAAACGTGTTTAAAACCCCTCCCAGTCAACAAAACGTGTTTAAAACCCCTACCAGTCAACAAAACGTGTTTAAAACCCCTCCCAGTCAACAAAACACGAAGCAGACCAACGAAACTGGTAGACTTTGCCGTGAAGAGCATTACAGACAGACCGGTATGGTACCTTGAACTCCAGACCCTTTCAAGTGCCTCGTTCGAACACTAACCAGTACGGGATTTCCACTTTTGTCCGTATCACTGCTGACTTGAACTACCTCAGTGACGATCAGGTGATGACCCCCACACTACAGGATCGAGTTTAACCGCCTGATCGCCACCCCAAGCACCATCTAACTCCTTTGCGCGCATTCCTCTTCCTAAAGCTGCGACATATGGACTGAAAATCAAGCATGAGTAGACGTATAATTAACAGACGAATACACATGGAGATGTGGGGTCCAGTCAACTTCAACTAGCCCGTGTTTTGTTTACATATGTGTGTGTGTGTGTGTATATATATATATAGTTCGAAGGTATGAACTGGCGACCTCGTGGAGTGGACCCAGTCACCTCAGTTGTATGCACCACGTACAAAACAATGACTTCATTATAAAATAACAAACTATAATAACCAGTACCAGGTGCCTATGACAAGAGTTCTAGAAAAACTAAACTATGATAACCGGTATCAGATACCTATGATAAAATAACAAACTGCGATAGCCGGTATTAGGTGCCTAGGATTAGAGTTTTAGATAAAATAACAAACTACGATAACCGGTATCGTCATAGTTCAGGAGCTGTGTTAGAGTCGAGCTGGCCGCCCTGGGCTGTCCGTCCTAACGAGCCTTCTGGTTTCCGTGAACGTAAATCAATATTGAACCATGCTAACGCATTGGTCTCAGCTTGTACCTAATATGTCAACTGACATCCGAGGACACCTGAAGAAGAAGAACCGATATCGGGTGACTATCAACAGAGTTCTAGATAATATAACAAACTACGATAACCGGTATCAGGTGCCCGTGACAAGAGTTCTAGATAAAATAACAAACTACAATAACTGGTATCAGGTGCCTGTCAATAGAGTTTTAGATGAAATAACAAACTACGATATCCGGTATCAGGTGCTAATGTTCAGTACATTGTCAATATTGGTACGAATTGCAGCAAATAATTATGTAAAGTAATGCTAAGTGTGTGTATGCTTTAGGTCTGTAAAATGCTGAAAAATATGTATTATGCTATAGGAAACATACAATAAGATACTTAACTTCTGTTACAGCAATGCGAAAGTAAAAGGTGTGTGTGTGTGAGAGAGAGAGAGAGAGAGTGTGTGTGTGTGTGTGTGTGTGTGTGTGTGTGTGTGTGTGTGTGTGTGTGTGTTTGAGTGTGTGTGTGTGTGTGTGTTGTGCAAGCAGTTGTATGTGTGTGTGTATGTGTGTGTGTGTGTTTGAGTGTGTGTGTGTGTTTTGTGCGTGCAGTTGTGTGTCCTTCTTATTGTGGCATACCTGCATCAGACCTACCACAATGCTCAACATCGTGTGGTTCATTATCTTTGGCTTACACCAGTAAAGTCCCGAATTGCAACGACACGTCTCCAGAATGTAATGCGTGAATAAGGTATGTACCAAATATATGACCGAACTGCAATCAAATATTCACTCTTTGGTGTATATGAGCACCTATATCAGCAACCACAAATTACTACTCTGGGTCGTTCATGATCTTCGGAATACACCAGAAAAACCACAGAGTACAGACGTTGGGTCTCCCAGAATCTGTGGCATAGAAAAGCACCATAGAGTACAGACTTTGGTCGTTCAGAATCTGTTGCATACATCACAAATATCACTCAGTACAGTTTTCACTCTTTTAGAGCTGCGGGCATACATCTGCCATCAACTGTAGTCCGCATGTGCAACGGAATATTTGTTGGAACTGCATCGAGCAAATCATTTGCAGGATCAGCAGACATACACCAGAACAGCAAATATCGTCGTCCAGAAGGTATAAGCACGCTCCAGAACTGTAATCCTCGTCTGTCAGAATCTGCAGGCCAGCAGTAGAAATCGTCCCTCAGAACCTGTAGGCGAACACCAGAACTAGCACCCCTGTCCAGCACAGAATGCCAGCGACGAAGGACAGAGTTAGCCAGAACGCAATCTGATTGGTCAGCCTGGCAGCCAGTCGCTTTTCTCCTTCATCTTCGTAGTCCTTAGCCTGTTACGAACAGAGCAGACACAAGATATTAGTTGTGTGTTTTGTTTTTTGTTTGTTTTGTTTGTGTGTGGGTGGGTGTTTTGGATACGCTGTGCGTGAACTACTGCTTTACCAGACGGAGACGTGACGCCCAGGACAGGGAGACAAAGCTATCATGTCCACCGGGGGCATATGAAGTGATGGATCTATGAATTTAGATTAGCACAGCATGTTTTCAGCAAGATACGCGAGAGAGAAGAGAACTCGAACTCAAAAACCTTATTTTACAAGGATAGTAGTTTAGGTTCCATCAAAACCTGTCTGACAACTAGTCCTTGCTAAGCTACTAATGAATAATAAAGAAATAACGTTTAATACAAGGCATCATTTATATGAAGCATGAACGAATGAGTGAAAATTTATGAATGAAGCATAAACTTCCACACAAAACTTGCGTGAAAGCGAAGGAGAGAGGTGAGCGGCCTCAGTAAACCGACAGAGTGAAGAAGAGAGGTGAGCGGCCTCAGTAAACCGACAGAGTGAAGAAGAGAGGTGAGCGGCCTCAGTAAACCGACAGAGCAGCCATAGGCCAACGGTTCTAGTAATTATTATATATAACACATTTGAAAAGCAACCAAGGTGACTATTTTGCAAATGAAGTAGAATGGTTTGCG
>JABMCL010001232.1:282500-300000 GCA_018857735.1 Alviniconcha marisindica
GCAAGTAGTGTGGCAGTAACTAATAAAAGACTTCAGACAATAAATGCCTCATGTGTACAGACAGAAAGGTAGTTGCTGGTATAGGTCTTAAAGGGCAAGGCTACAAACCCATTTTTTCCTCCTGCACACTAATTTGTTGGCGCTGCACAGCCAGCTTGGAGTGTGCTGCAATCCGACTGTGTCATGGCGGACCAGCCCCAACAAGTTTTCAACGAGGGTCACACATGTGATCAAACTGTTCAAGGCTTATAAAGCTTCAAGTAATGTACTAAAAGAAATTGTTAAATTAACTTAAGTAAAGAGAAATATAAGTAACATGTAGCTTTGCAAGAAACAGTTAATAAACTGTCACATCTTGTGGCCTAGAGCAGCAACTTTAATATGCTTTACCAATACTGTTTGAATGTGAGGAATCGTTATGTTTGCGGAACTCTTGCTGACATAAAAGAACACCGCAGCGAGTCGACAAGAGCAGAGCCCGGCGCATGCGTGTGCGGTAATGTGGTAAGTGTAGGTACTGGTGTTTACTCAGCCTCTGTCGCCTCTCGGCAGCAATGCAGTTTTGTTGGAACAGACACTAGCATTGTCACCGCTGCGTGAACAGCATCGCAACATTAGGTCCAGGGTGAAAACGTCTAACCAGCTACCAATACCGGGACCCCGAACACGATTCACTGAATTTATTCTTGACGTATTACAGCACCGTGTAAATTACAACTGTTTAATATGGACGTTTTTATATTGTATGTGTTTACAACAATTGTTCTCTGAGTTAAAAAACAAACAAAAAAACGCAGTGTGCTTTTGTTTACTGTGATGTGGCATATGTTTAGCCACGAACTTCAATTCTCTGATGAGATAATAATCTTGAATATAACGTTACGCCAAGTCAACCACAAGAATCGTTTAATAATAGTAATAATAAATTATTTGTGGCGCACCATCTCATAAGAGTCCGGGGCGCTCACAAAGGCCTACGTATGCGCGCTTTTCAGCACACTAAAACACACACACAGACACACACACACACACACACACACACACACACACACACACACACACACACACACACACACGCGCGCGCGCGCGCCGCGCGCGCGCGCACTCGTGCATACACGATTGCACGCGTACCCCGTCCAACCATCACCACCGCCACCATCCCACCCCCTCCCCACACACACTACCAATACATGCATTACTGGTAATGGGTTGGTAGAAAAGAGAAGAAAAGAATGACAAATCAGAATGCAGAAGAGAAGTGGTGGGTTTTCAGTTTTGACTGAAATGAAGTCATTTCAATAGAACTTATTATTTCCCTCACTAAAACGTTAAAATACCTTAAAGATTACCATACCGAAAATGTGAATTTACCTCGTCTTGATATCTCTACGGCTGACATGGCGGTGAAAACGATTAATTAAGCATTTACCATCCCCGGGAACATCAGAGAAATACCGAGGCATCACACACCATTACCCAGAACATGAAAATGTTACGGCAAGATGAAAATATCGTTTACCATTACGGCAGGACAGGAAAATATTGTGGTGGAGACAATAGCAAGATGAAAATATCGTTTACCATTACGGCAGGACAGGAAAATATTGCGGTGGAGACAATAGCAAGATGAAAATATCGTTTACCATTACTGCAGGGGAGGAAAATACTGCGGTAGATGGCAAGATGAAAATATCGTTTACCATTACGGCAGGACACGAAAAACAAAGTTGTGGTGGCAAGAAAATAAACAGGATGTGTACTTGAACAAGAAGTGACTGGATTTCGTATGAAAGTAGAGAAAGGTACCAGAAAAGATCCAGCTGCGTATATCCACACCAGATTAATAACGAACACGCCAGTGCTTCAGACAAGCACAGTGCCGAACCTGCGTACTGACTACCAGAAATGTAAGCTGATGAATCAGCAAGTGTTCTTGGCAGCAGCCACGATTAGCCGGTAAAATCATACATTGAAAAGCAAAACTTCCGTATAACGTTTAGCTTACCCATTGTCTCACTTTTCTTCATCTCTTCTTTTCTTCCCCTTCTCTTTTTCCTCTTTCACAGTTGGATTAAAACAAAAAATAAATTCTTTTAAATTCCACAACAGTCCTAGTATATATGGTATCCTGCATAGAAAAAGGACCGCCAAAAATGCGACTTTCTTGGCAACACAGCTTGACACGAGACACACATCAGTGACGCGCACCGAGCAGGAAACCTTGTGTCTGTACCTTGTCCAAATTTATTGTCACCGCGAGGGCTGTGACGTCAGACAGATGACAGAGAGGTTGTAGTGCTAGGCACGCAGATGCCATTATATAGCCACGCCAACACACTCTCCAACTCAAACCGACACACACACACACACACACACACACACACACACACACACACACACACACACACACACACACACACACACACACACACACACATACACACACGCACGCACACACACGTGCGTATTCAGTCGTATTAACACACAGCGACACACAAACACATGCGCTCACACTAAGAGTGACCGCCATAGCCTATGCACACACGCCGGGCGCATGCCCACACCAATGAGCAAAAATGGTTGTTGTAGCTGTAGTAGTTGTTGCGTTTGTGCCGTGCGTAAGTGTGTGTGTGTGTGTGTGTGTGTTGTGTGTGTGTGTGTGTGTGTGTGTGTGTGTGTGTGTGTGTGTTTCTAGCTCAGTGGCTCTCTCTTACACACACGCGCGCGCGCGTGTACAAGTACAAAAGGATAATAAAAACACACTTGAACCAAAAAACTTAATAAACAAGTATATTCATTACAAAAGCAATGTTGTTTCCACATTATCTTGTTTCTAGCTCAGTGGCTCTCTCTTATACACACGCGCGCGCGCGTGTACAAGTACAAAAGGATAATAAAAACACACTTGAACCAAAAAACTTAATAAACAAGTATATTCATTACAAAAGCAATGTTGTTTCCACATTATCTTGACTGGAACCGGTGATGAAGTGATGCTTAATGTCCTCAGATGTCGGCTGACATATTAGGGACAAGCTGTGACCAATGCCGAAGCATGGTTCAATAAATCTGTACGTCCACGGAAGCCAGAAGGTTCGTTAGGACGGACAGCCCAGGACGGCCACCTCGACTCTCACACAGCTCCTGAACTATGATTGGAACCGGTGATGATGAAGTGATGCTTAATGTCCTCATATGTCAGTTGACATATTAGGGACAAGCTGTGACCAATGCCGAAGCATGGTTCAATATAGCTTTACGTCCACGGAAACCAGAAGGCTCGTTAGGACGGACAGCCCAGGACGGCCACCTCGACTCTCACACAGCTCCTGAACTATGATTGGAACCGGTATTGACCCCTGCTTTAAATACCGGGATGGCCAAGAGTGGCAGCAATCTAGTCCACAGTCACCCAAGCCATACTCTCTCTCATGCCCTGTGTAAAAGCAAGAAAATCTTTTCACGGTGTCTTACCCTGTCTTGTGATGGTGTACCATCAAGCTAATTTGGGTTGCAAAAGTTTAAGTATTTCTGAAGATCTAGTAAAAAACGACTGTGGCTTTGACCTTGAACATAGCAAAATGATCTTTCTGTATGATACTCTGGCTGATGATGATGCGTCACCATACTAAGTTTGATCGATCAGAGATATTGTCCGGGCAAACATTCACTGAAGTTCAGAACCTTCACTATGACCTTGACCTTGAATACAGCAAAACAACCTTTTCACAAGACATTCCAGCTTATGAACATGCACTGTCAAACTAAGCTGGTCGCCAAAAAATCAACAGTTCATAACATATAATAGAAATAGTCATGATTTCATCGAATGAACCCAAACTCAGTTATTGTGACCTTGACCTTGAAGATAGCAACCCATTTTTCGCACATGACTCTCTGGCTTATAATGATGTATCGCCATACTGGGTTTGGTAAACAAAAGGTTCAGTGATTCGTAAGATATCATCCAAACTATCATTAATTGAAACGTTTAACCTTGGCTGTGACACATACCTTGAACACAGTAATCCAATATTTTCACTGGACACTTCTTTGCTTATGATGATCTACCATCAAATTGAGTTTGGTAGCAAAAGACTCATTGGTTAAGAACTAATAAAAGATATCGTAGAAGCAGTTATATTTTGATGATATAAGCCCACACTGTGACCTTGACCTTGAAGATAAAATCCCAGTTTTTCCGCATGACATTCCAGGTCATGGTGATGCACCACAATACCAAGTTTGGTTACAAAAGGTTGCAAACAAACGCAAGTCAGCTGATGTGGACTCATACATTACTGATTAGGGTAGGTCGAAAGTTAATGGTACTAACAGAAATAGTTCTTTTGTGTGCTCGCACGTTACACCATTTTAAGACACCACGTCAACCACCCCTGAAGAAATGACTGCAATTTATTTCGTATCTACTCTCATCTCAAGCATTAAAAATAAGGTGAAATGTGGTTATCTACCACGCAAACGAAAAAAAGAAAGTTCTTTAGTTTCTGCTGTGAACAAGACACGATATCGTGATACACTCTCAGAAGACACCATCGGTAACGTATTAGACACTGCTTATCTTTTCTTTGTTTGGAGTTGTTAGTAGGAAGCAGCACACATTAAATATCATTTGTATGTAAGAACTAGCCACCTTCTTTCTCGTGAAATCTGTTTTTATTCAATCATAAACAATTTCAAGGAAATATCTGCGATCAGCTAACCTTCCCTTAGCCATGTCACAAATGGTGGCCATGAAAATGTCGCGATTTTTACCCCAAAAGACTCATAGCACAAGAAACAAGGATGCATTCACCCATTGTGGCATTTTCCCTTACTTCTCCAAACACATTACATCAGAAAGATACAGTAATTTAAAAATTTCATGTTTTAATTTTATTTTATTTCATCGGGAAAGCGGCACCCTGTTCGGTCCAGTTTTCAGGAGAATGACCCATATACCAGTAAGTAGTCCAATCCATGACGGAAACACTACGCTGATCAGCGAAATTAAACAATGGTCTAATTTACACGAAAGGTAACAAACACTGCAGGGACGAGACGCACAGCTGACTGTCAGGCGTGTGAACTCAACTCCATGACTTCGACTTCACTGCCGAACTACGCGCACAACTAAATCTACACAAGCTGAAGACTCGTCGTTCCTTTCAGTAGACAGAAAAACTGAGGGAAAAACTGACGTAGCAGGTGATTATTCACGCGTTGACAGGGCGTGAACTGTAGTGGTCATCCATCCCAGCTCTCGGAACGGGACAATGTAGCAACTTTAGGTACTAGAAGAGTACCGAAAAGGTACCGAAATGCAAATCAAAGGCTGGAGGTGCACCTCGTGAACACCTTTGTAGTACTCCTTCTGTTTGGGTATTCAAAAGGTGCTCGGAAAGTGTCTGGAAAGTGCATAAAAGGCACGCCTGCAGTACTCAGAAGGTGTCTTCAAGGTACCAGGCTGTCAGTCACTGCCCGTGATTATTTTTCATGGATTACCTCCCGTAGACAAGCGCAATTTCTCGCTGACTTGTACTTGTCTTGATCGACCATGCCCCGTTTTGTCCAGACAACCCACATGACTGAAGGGCCGTAGCTCAGTGGTTAGCGCTATGGTGCTGATCCATTGAAAGCGAAGCTACCTTGGGTTCAACTCCTGATAGAGAAAGCGTAAAGGACCGTTTTCGGTTTTTTCTGAGACACAGTTTGCACTAGTCAGTTAAACACCCCATGTTCACCTTCAAAAAGAGAAGTCTTAACGACACTGTGGCATGCACAGGGATAACGCATAATAGCAGCATGATAGCAGAATAATAAAACTACCGATTGCGTCTGCTTCTGGTGGAAAAAGTCCTACTGGGTGGGTGGTTTAAAATGTTTTGGTCTATGCACTTGAAACAAATCATTTATTGATTTAAAAAGAAATCTTCATACCAGCATACACACATCTGTCTGCTGTCTATAATGTCACGACTACGGTAGTTTATATATGTACCTTACCCGGCCCAGCCGAGGCTGTTCGACGGTCTCTCTCTCGTCTCTCTCTCATCCTCCTCTCTCTCAGCCGCTCTCCTCTCTCTTCTCTCCTCCTCTCATCTCTCCCTCTCTCCCCTATCTCTCATCTCTCTCTCTCTGCTCTCTGCGCGGGAAAGATCCTGGCGTACCTGCAAGTCATACAAAACAGAGTGTACAAAACTGTGACTTCGAGGGGGGGCTCAGGGCGTTTCGCGTGCATAAAAAAACTTGCCACGGCGTGGGGTGGTCGCTGCTCAGTTATGCATAGTATGCGGAACTACTCAGGCTGGCAGTGTCCCCTTTTAGTGTAGACCCAATTGAGCGTCGCCTAATGAATGGTTGACCGTGTGCTCTTCGTATGCGTAAGCATTGCTAGATCTAACAGGTGCGTGGTTAAGATGCAAGTTCCCCTTGACCTTGTACAGAGGCCTGTGCTGGTAAACGAGGAAGAGAGACAAGGCGGTCACACTATTAACATGATGTGTGGTGTGCGAAAGAAAGTGCGTGTAGCGATTCGTCAATTGCGGCACCGACGATAAACACATTGCTTAGTGTTTCAAGTTTAGTCTTCTTTGTACCAGCGTACGGGCGGCGCGTGGGAGCGCGTGACGAAAAGATAAAGAATACTTATGTTATGTGTGCGGCCCGTATGGCTCCCATGAAATTATCCGCTATGTGTTGTCTCGTTAAGCGTATGTGTTTGCTAATCATTGGTTTCCGCGGGTTTACTAGTATTCATCACAACCTCACAACCCCTTTGTAATGGACGACAGGCCTAGAGACATAGACATAGACATAAAGCAAACTCTCTCTCTCTCTCTCTCTCTCTCTCTCTCTCTCTCTCTCTCTCTCTCTCACACTGTTATGTAGCGTTTTTTGTGTGTTTTTTGTGTGTTTTTTGGCACAGCTTAGGTGACCCGAATCTCGCAAATCCTTGTGACTTGATCGTGTTGCAAGTATATAGATATATATAAGCGCACAGGGGAACAAAGGGGGACGCAGCCCTAATACGGTGGCGAAGTAGAGGGCTCTACTTGTAACTGTTATATATCCCAGATCGCAATCCCAAGCGACGGCGCGTGCTCTGTGCGGTCTCGTTAAGTCACCCGAGCTCGCGCTGCTTTAAGTTAGCGCTAGCATGTACCGTCCTGGGTACCTTTTTTGAGCGTCCGGCCATCCGAAAGTCTCTGTTCCTGTATCCTTTCGAATACCATAAAAAAAAGAGCTTAAAAAGGTGTTTGGAAGGTACGAAGAATTCGCACTCATTTTCTGACTAATATCATTTTTTCAGATGATGTGAGATAAAGGTGTAGAAAACGTCCAAAAGGTGTCCAGGGATCAAATCCCAAGCGACCGAGAGTGCAGTCCTCTTGTGCGATCGGTTCAATAAAACAATGCCCTAGAAGACACTCCTACAAACACACAACGAAGTAGGCACGCGCGCGCACGCACCCCCCCCGGCCCCTACGGCCCACCCCCGCGCGCCCCCGCCCCGAGACCCCCCCCCCCGCCCCTGTACCCCCCCCCTCTCTCCCCCCCGCCCCCACACATGCACACACACGCAACACACACACTACACGCGCAAACAGGTGCGCACTGCGACCCCTCGGAGCGCACAGGCAACGCAACGTCTGACGGCACCGCGCGGGCACGCAAAGCAAGCACGCGACGTACGGGGGGCAAACAGCCACACAACACATCACGCGGAAGGGCACCACAGCACACATACACACAGGAAACAACACACAAGAGGGGGGCGCGGGCTGGGGGGGCACACAACGGCGAGGGGGGGGGGGCCACACGACACAGGGGGGGGCAACACAACCGGCACAGAACAACGCTCGGACACCACGCAGTTTCGATGAGACAGACCAAATATCCTCTCTCTCTCCCTGTGGATCTCTGGGGCAGTGTGTGTGACTGTCTGTGTCTGTGTCTGTGGGTGGTCTGGTGTCTGGGTTGTGCGGTGCGGGTGCTCTCCTCTCTTCTCTCTCGAGACGTGCGATCCTCTCTCGTGGGCCCATCGTCTCTCGCCTCTCGCTCATCAGTCTCGCGGCTCTCTTCCTCCTTCTCTCTCTCGGTCTGTCTACCGGCGTCGTCGGTCTCTCTGTCTCCTTCTCTCTCTCTCTCTCTCATTAATCTCTCTCTTCAATAATCACTTCCTTTCTGTGGCAGAATGTTTGGCAAAACCACGATCAGATGATGTATATGACTCTGAATGCTCAAATATTCTACATGAATTTTGTGAGCGAAAAACACGAGGGCAGGAGCCATTTGTCATCCCATATATTTCCATTCCAGAACTCGGTAAATATATATCCAAACTGGATAACAAAAGGTCGTCTGGACCCGATGGTATTAGTAACCACTTACTTAGACTGTCACTTCCTTACATAATAGACTCGCTTACTTACATTTTTAATCTATGCATCGAGAAAAACCATTATCCATCTGAGTTTAAGAAAGCAAAAGTGATCCCACTTGTCAAAAACTCGCGACAAGACAAATCTGACTGACTACAGACCAATATCACTGTTATCTGTCCTGTCCAAACTCCTCGAAAAGCGTGTGCATGTGCAGTTAAATGATTATTTGGAAAAACACCTACTCATTCACCCCTTCCACTCTGGTTTTCGATGTAAACACTCTTGCAATACCTCCTTAGTACGGCTTACACATTCTTGGCTGACAGCGATGAACAGATCTGAGGTGTCTGGCGTGATATTCCTAGACCTAAAAAAGGCCTTTGACCTTGTGGATCACAATATCATGATGTATAAGCTTGGATGCTACCTTCAGAATTCAAGTTCTCTACCGTTTTTCAAATCGTATCTTGAAGGCAGAACGCAACGTGTTTTCCTCCATGGCTCATATTCTTCTGAAGGCTCTGTAAAGTTTAGGGTACCACAAGGATCTGTCCTAGGGCCTATTCTGTTTAGTATTTTCATCAATGACCTACCACTGCATGTAACGAATATTTCTGTTGCTTGCGACATGTTAGCAGATGACACAACACTCCACGCATCCGGAAAAGATATTATGCAGGTAGAACACACCTTACAGGAAAGCTTAGACCAGGTCTCATGTAATAAAGTTTCGATTTCGATGGTATCTCCAGCCTCTATGACTCTCTCTCTCTCTCCTCTCTCTCTCTCTCTCTCTCTCTCTCTCTCCTCGAAATCTCTCTCTCTCTCTCGTCTCTCTTCTCTCTCTCTCTCTTTAAGTCACCCGACAAACTTTCAAGGTACCATCCATGTACCGCCCTGGTACCTTTTCTGACCTCTCCGAAGTCAGTTCCTGTATGTTTAGAATACCCACACAAAAAAAGGCTTAAAACGATGTTTGGAAGACTCAAAGAATTCGACCACTCTTTTCTAATTTCATTTTTCCAGATGTCGTGAGATAAAGGTGCAGAAAACGTCAAAATGTGCCCAGGGATCAAATCCCAAACTCTCTCTCTCTCTCTCTCTCTCTCTCTCTCTCTCTCTCTCTCTTCCTCTCTCTCTCTCTCTCTCTCTCTCTCTCTCTCTCTCTCTTCTCTCTCTCTCTCTCTCTCCTCACACACACACTACCCACACACCCACACACCACCACCACACACCTCACCACACGACACACACACACACACACACCACAACCAAACCACACAGACCACACACACACACCACCCCAAATTGCAACCGTTAGACCTTCAAGATAGCAAGTATGTACACAACTTCCCTCCCATATATATATATATATATATAGATATAAACGCACGCAACGCACGCACGCAAGCACGCACGCACGCATACACACACACACCACCACACACACACACACACACACAACACACACACACACACACACACATCCACACGGCTAACCCTATATCCAACCCACCTCTCTCTCTCTTTAAGTCACCCGAGAAACTTTAAGGTACCATCCATGTACCGCCCTGGTACTTTTCTGACCTCTCCGAAGTCAGTTCCTGTACGGGGGATGGGGGTGGGGGAGGTGGGGGGGGCGGGGGGGGGGGGGGGCGCACTGGCTGTTTGTTTGTTGTTGCACAGCATTGGTTTCATGCTATTCATAGCCAAAGTCCGAGCCGAACCTTGGGCCAGGACACCCCAGACAGGCTAGCGATTTCGCGCGGGACTATACTGCCTGTTTTTATTGTCGACAGGTTAGCGTTTTCACGACTAGTGACCTCTTCGAGATCGCTTGGATGTTGTAGAAGTAAAACATAACGAATCACATCCAGAATCTGGGCCTGCCATGCATGCTTACCGATCATTACACGTGGGAACTACGTCGCAAGGAAATGAACGAAGCTTGTCATTGTGCATGTCCTGATGGGATAGCCCCGTCTAAAATTAGCACGTAGTGACACGGGAGCTGACGTTTTAATTTTGCTCTCAGCGCGAAGTCAGCCACTTTTGTCTCGGCATCTGTCAGGTGGATACGTTAGTGTAGGTAGTCGAAGTCGTTTCGCCAGGCCACACCGGCTCTCAACCAAAGAGCGGGCAAGGGTCTAATTACGATGCGGTGACGTCACCTCGCGTGAACAGCCCATCTGTCACAGCAAAGTCCACTTCATGGGAAAGTGTCAAGTGGACTGGCAGCCAACTAAGGGCCTGTGGAACTCTTTAAAGTGATGACCAGGGTCCCCTCAGCTTTTCAGGACGCGATTGGTGCTGGAGCCTTAACGGGACAGGGTATCAACATGTGTGTGTGTGTGTGTGTGTGTGTGTGTGTGTGTGTGTGTGTGTGCGCGCACCTTAAGTGGAGGAATGATGTCGAATACCAGTGATTGGAGTTTAAATCCTCTCCTCACTTTCCCTGCTGTATGGTATCTGCCGATGCAGACACTGATGCTAGGAGCCCAGCGCTACCAGAAGTTCCCTCTCTCTCTATCTCGTCTAAGATCCCTCGAGATTCTCTCGAAATTTCTTCTTCTCCTTTTTTTTTTTTATTTTATATTATATATATATATATATATGAAACGTTCTAACAAAAAAATCAAGAAGTGTGTGTAACTTTAGTTCTAAGTCCAGTGTGCAATGCAAGTAGCAAGGCTGACCAGTGGAGTAACCTCCTAGTAAAAATATAAATATTGACGGAGTTTTTGTTATCGGTAGAACGATCAAAGCTGGTCGCGGTCACAAATGACAATTTGCAAAAGAAGTTAGACCACATTGTCTACGTGACCATTGAGAGTATCTGGGGAAAATAATGATGACGAGAACTTGTTAAGCGCATAGTATGCACTATACAATGAAACAGTTTGACCCCCCTCCCGCCCCTCAAAACAACAACAACAACAACAACAACACAACAACAAAAAACAAAAAACAAAAACAACAACACCAACAACAACAACAACAACAACAAAACAACAACAACAAAACAGTCAAGGTAAGTCCACGTTTACATTCAACCCCATGAAACCATAGCAGTCTTCCATCAAACGTGTTATATCTACAGGGCATCCACAACACCTGCTTAAGATTATTCAATACCTACGTAATCATATTTGACACAGCTGACACCTATATGGCCTTGTAATCTACCCAAAATACAGAATAAATTCATTTTAATCATTATCTGAAGCGGGGATAATAAAACACAGCGCGCGAATGCATTCACGCACATCGATACACACATCGAGGGAAGAGGAAAGATGTTTTACAATGTTGATGGAAAAGAGTGACAAACCGTGCACGGAATGAATTTTTCGGTACGTTTTATAACGCGGCACAAAACATGCGGACTGCAAAAAGCGACATAAAAGTGAAAATTGTGGGCAATGATGTCTAAGGTGGAAATCAGTTTTATAATATTGTAACGTATCATGAACGCGCAGAATCGTAAACAGTAACAATTAACATAAACATGTAATATAAACAGTAAAAAGCAGTAACTGTACATGCTGTGATCAGCAAAATGTAGCTTGATCAGTGAAGTGTGATATAAACGGCGAAACGTAATATGAACAATAGGCATAGCCGCTCTAAGACATGAACTGCTTCATGTACAGCGATCCAGCATTTTCATTGTCTTTATGATTTTGTCCTGATTTTGTACAGGCAAACAAAGAAAGAAAATCCTTATCTATCGTTAAAAGGCCCTCCTCTGGCTTCAAAGAATGGGACGACAATTTTTAACATCTTTCTCACACCGATCATAATGCCCATATTTTGTATGGTGGCACATGCCATTTTGCATCTGATCACTTAATTCTTCACATGCATCTCTTTCTTGGCGGCCCTCCTTCCTACCCACTCTTGTTGTTGTTGTGGTGGTGGTGATGTTAGATTCTAAACGCCAGGTACTGGGGAATCGACTCAAAAGGTGGGGGGAAGGAACGCAACATAGTCCCACCAGAATGATTCTGCATTAACAGCGGTGTAAGCCATCTTCTTAATTGTGGGGGCAAAGTCACAAGGCAACATTTTATTGACTACACCGACAACCTCACCTTTTCCCTTCACCTATAGCCTACACTGTTTATTTGAATGTTAACAGTTCAGTTCAATGTTGCTTTACAGCCACAGAACCACGGGCTTAATGGGTCGGGGATTCAGGACGGCCACCTCGACTTTCACACAACTCCTGAGCTTTGAAGAGGTGTTACAAGTAAACATGGTGCTTAACATCCACGAACCACAAGGCTATTAGGACGGGGAAGGGGTGTTAAGTAAACATCGTGTTTAGCGTCCACAGAAACCACAAAGCTTATTAGGGACTGAAGGGTGTTAACAAAACATTCTCATTTCAGTATGCCGTATTGCTTCTGAGCATTCAAGTTCAGCAAAGCGCCACCGCTCCGCAAGAGAAGAGACGGGAGAAAGCCCTGGCGGCTAGATTAAAGGCTACGCAAAACGGGATTAGGTGGATAGGGCTACTTTTAAAGTTTATAAAGCGGCAGGCCCTCACCCCTGCAAAACTCTTGTCATCAAGGTAACAAGTGGATTCCAATAAGGACAGCAGTCTCTGATGTACCGCCTGTCAGGCAAATACACGAGCCGTGGGGAGAGAGAAAAACATGAAATACCTAGGCAGACTGGAAAACCTGGGCAGAAGAGGCGTGCATGCTATTTACTGCTGTAAGTAGGCCAAGCAGCCAGTGATTTTGTCTAGTTCAACCCCAAAACACAGTTGTCTGAAGTCCGTTCCGAAGCATGAGTGGAAAAGATCAAGTCACACTCAGTCAGTCTCAGTTTTCCGAAGGGAGTAACTGCCTGCTAAAGTTTCCTCGGTTTTTGTTTCCCCTCGGGGCACGACACCTTTTCAGTACCAATCGGACACCTTTTTCCTATCTTTGGGGCGGAGCTTAAACGGTACCTTTCTGGCAACTCCTGTGTACCTACACAGAGGTGCACCTCTACTATGCCGTGTGGGTGTGTCCAATATTAATAAGTAGCCACTCCTAGACAACTCCTGTGCACCTAAAAAAAGGTGCAACTAGTTTTGCTCTGGGAGTCAAAACACATTTACATAGCAAATTTCGGTTGGCGGCGATTTTAAATTTGTTAAAGATCTTATTCTGCATTTACAGCGCCGAAAACATGAAATGCCTCGTTTTTGGCATATCGTTTTAGAGGTCTGCGGCACCGTGGCACAAGATGTACTGCTTTACTCTACTCAGACCGAGCATGGTGCATATCTTTGTCTCACGGCCTGACTTAAACATTCACAGTGCCTTTGGGGTACACCCAGGGACCTTTCGGTCTGACGGTCTAGAGTAAACTAGTACATCTCGCCATTCGGTGACCTTGCAGCAGTCATCAAAACATTGCGGCGAAAACAACAACATGTCGCAGCGTATGATTGTTAACACTGAAGATCTTTTGAACAAATTTAAAATCCCGCAAACCGAAATTTGCTATGTAAATGTGTTTTGACTCCCAGAGCAAAACTAGTTGCACCTTTTTTTAGGTGCACAGGAGTTGTCTAGGAGTGGCTACTTATTAATATTGGACACACCCACACGGCATAGTAGAGGTGCACCTCTGTGTAGGTACACAGGAGTTGCCAGAAAGGTACCGTTTAAGCTCCGCCCCAAAGATAGGAAAAAGGTGTCCGATTGGTACTGAAAAGGTGTCGTGCCCCGAGGGGAAACAAAAACCGAGGAAACAGAGGAATACAATTTGAGAAGACAGAGCAGTTACTCCCCTTCGGAAAACTGAGACTGACTGAGTGTGACTTGATCTTTTCCACTCATGCTTCGGAACGGACTTCAGACAACTGTGTTTTGGGGGTTGAACTAGACAAAATCACTGGCTGCTTGGCCTACTTACAGCAGTAAATAGCATGCACGCCTCTTCTGCCCAGGTTTTCCTAGTCTGCCTAGTGTATTTCATGTTTTTCTCTCTCCCCACGGCTCGTGTATTTGCCTGACAGGCGGTACATCAGAGACTGCTGTCCTTATTGGAATCCACTTGTTACCTTGATGACAAGAGGTTTTGCAGGGGTGAGGGCCTGCCGCTTTAATAACTGACATTTGTCCAATATTAATAAGTAGCCACTCCTAATCCACCTAATCCCGTTTTGCGTAGCCTTTAATCTAGCCGCCAGGGCTTTCTCCCGTCTCTTCTCTTGCGGAGCGGTGGCGCTTTGCTGAACTTGAATGCTCAGAAGCAATACGGCATACTGAAATGAGAATGTTTTGTTAACACCCTTCAGTCCCTAATAAGCTTGTGGTTTCTGTGGACGCTAAACACGATGTTTACTTTAACACCCCTTCCCCGTCCCTAATAAGCCTTGTGGTTTCTGTGGATGTTAAGCACCATGTTTACTTGTAACACCTCTTCAAAGCTCAGGAGTTGTGTGAAAGTCGAGGTGGCCGTCCTGAACTCCCCGACCCTATTAAGCCCGTGGGTTCTGTGGCTGTAAAGCAACACTGAACTGAACTGTTAATAAACAGTGTAAAAGGTGAAAGGGAAAAGGATGAGGTTGTCGGTGTCAGTCAATAAAATGTTGCCTTGTGACTTTGCCCCTCACAGTTAATGCAGAATCATTCTGGTGGTGACTGTGTTGCGTTAGTATAGTTTCCCTTCCCGCCACCTCTTTGAGTTCGGTTCCCTCCAGTACCTCGGCGTTTAGTAAGTCTAACATCACCACCACCACCAACAACAACAAGAGTTGGGTAGGAAGGAGGGCCGCCAAGAAAGAGATGCAGTGTGAAGAATTAAGTGATCAGATGCAAAATGGCATGTGCCACCATACAAAATATGGGCATTATGATCGGTGTGAGAAAGATGTTAAAAATTGTCGTCCACATTCTTTGAAGCCAGAGGAGGGCCTTTTAACGATAGATAAGGATTTTCTTTCTTTGTTTGCCTGTACAAAATCAGGACAAAATCATAAAGACAATGAAAATGCTGGATCGCTGTACATGAAGCAGTTCATGTCTTAGAGCGGCTATGCCTATTGTTCATATTACGTTTCGCCGTTTATATCACACTTCACTGATCAAGCTACATTTTGCTGATCACAGCATGTACAGTTACTGCTTTTTACTGTTTATATTACATGTTTATGTTAATTGTTACTGTTTACGATTCTGCGCGTTCATGATATGTTACAATATTATAAAACTGATTTCCATCTTAGACATCATTGCCCACAATTTTTATTGTTATGTCGCTTTTTGCTGTCCGCATGTTTTGTCGCCGCGTTATAAAACGTACCGAAAAATTCATTCCATGCACGGTTTGTTACTCTTTTCCAGCAACGTTGTAATACATCTTTCCTCTTCCCTCGATGTGTGTATCGATGTGCGTGAATGCATTCGCGCGCTGTGTTTTATTATCCCCGCTTCAGATAATGATTAAAATGAATTTATTCTGTATTTTGGGTAGATTACAAGGCCATATAGGTGTCAGCTGTGTCAAATATGATTACGTAGGTATTGAATAATCTTAAGCAGGTGTTGTGGATGCCCTGTAGATATAACACGTTTGATGGAAGACTGCTATGGTTTCATGGGGTTGAATGTAAACGTGGACTTACCTTGACTGTTTTGTTGTTGTTGTTTTGTTGTTGTTGTTGTTGTTGGTGGTGTTGTTGTTTTTGTTTTTTGTTTTTTGTTGTTGTGTTGTTGTTGTTGTTGTTGTTGTTTTGAGGGGCGGGAGGGGGGTCAAACTGTTTCATTGTATAGTGCATACTATGCGCTTAACAAGTTCTCGTCATCATTATTTTCCCCAGATACTCTCAATGGTCACGTAGACAATGTGGTCTAACTTCTTTTGCAAATTGTCATTTGTGACCGCGACCAGCTTTGATCGTTCTACCGATAACAAAAACTCCGTCAATATTTATATTTTTACATAGGAGGTTACTCCACTGGGTCAGCCTTGCTACTTGCATTGCACACTGGACTTAGAACTAAAGTTACACACACTTCTTGATTTATTTGTTAGAACGTATATATATATATATATATATATAATATAATATGAAGAAAGAAGAGATATAAGTATATTAATATATGAAAGAGAGAGGAGAGAAGAGAGAGGAGAGGAGAGAGAGAGAGAGAGAGAGAGAGAGAGAGAGAGAGAGAACTTCTGGTAGCGCTGGGCTCCTAGCATCAGTGTCTGCATCGGCAGTACCCTACAGCAGGGAAAGTGAGGAGAGGATTTAAACTCCAATCACTGGTATTCGACATCATTCCTCCACTTAAGGTGCGCCGCACACACACACACCACACAGCACACACACACACACACACACACACACACACAACACATGTTGATACCCTGTCCCGTTAAGGCTCCAGCACCAATCGCGTCCTGAAAAGCTGAGGGGACCCTGGTCATCACTTTAAAGAGTTCCACAGGCCCTTAGTTGGCTGCCAGTCCACTTGACACTTTCCCATGAAGTGGACTTTGCTGTGACAGATGGGCTGTTCACGCGAGGTGACGTCACCGCATCGTAATTAGACCCTTGCCCGCTCTTTGGTTGAGAGCCGGTGTGGCCTGGCGAAACGACTTCGACTACCTACACTAACGTATCCACCTGACAGATGCCGAGACAAAAGTGGCTGACTTCGCGCTGAGAGCAAAATTAAAACGTCAGCTCCCGTGTCACTACGTGCTAATTTTAGACGGGGCTATCCCATCAGGACATGCACAATGACAAGCTTCGTTCATTTCCTTGCGACGTAGTTCCCACGTGTAATGATCGGTAAGCATGCATGGCAGGCCCAGATTCTGGATGTGATTCGTTATGTTTTACTTCTACAACATCCAAGCGATCTCGAAGAGGTCACTAGTCGTGAAAACGCTAACCTGTCGACAATAAAAACAGGCAGTATAGTCCCGCGCGAAATCGCTAGCCTGTCTGGGGTGTCCTGGCCCAAGGTTCGGCTCGGACTTTGGCTATGAATAGCATGAAACCAATGCTGTGCAACAACAAACAAACAAACAAACAGCCAGTGCGCTCCCCCCCCCCCCCCCCCCCCCCCCCCCCCCCCTCCCCCGTACAGGAACTGACT
>JABMCL010001232.1:302500-307080 GCA_018857735.1 Alviniconcha marisindica
TGTGTGTGGTGTGTGTGTGTGTGTGTGTGTGTGTGTGTGTGTGCGTGCGTGCGTGCGTGCGTGCGTGCGTGCGTGCGTGCGTGCGTGCTGTGCGTTTTATATATATATATATATATATATATATATATATATATATATATATATATATATATATATATATATGTGAAGGAAGTGTTGTACATACTTGCTATCTTGAAGGTCTCACCGTTGGCAGAGAGAGAGAGAGAGAGAGAGAGAGAGAGAGGAGAGAGAGAGAGAGAGAGAGAGAGAGAGAGAGAGAGAGAGAGAGAGAGTTTGCTTTATGTCTATGTCTTTGTCTCTAGGCCTGTCGTCCGTTACAAAGGGGTTGTGAGTTTGTGATGAATACCAGTAAACCGGGAAACAATTACTAGCAGTATGTGCTAATGACAACAAATAGGGATAATTTCATGGAGCCATACGGCGCACACATAACATACTGTATTGTTTTAATCTGTTAGGCTCTCAGACGCTTTCCGAGCACCTTTTGAATACAAAGAAGATACAACTTTGACACGCTAAGCAATGTGTTATCGTCGGAATCGCTTGCATAATCTGTAATAGTGTTCTTTCCTCGGTAAGCCTCTGTACAACGTCAAGGGGAACTGCCTCTTAACTGACTGTAAATGAGCATACGAAGAGCACACGGCATTTGCTTCAATTGTGTCTACACTAAGGAGGCGGTCGGATCGAAAGAGAAGCGAAGCCCGTGGCCGTTTATACGCGAAAGCCCCTCCGAAAGTGACAGTTTTGTACACTCTGCTTTGTATGACTTGCGGTATCTTTCACGCGTTGACTAGAAGCGAGCAAGGAGAGCAGAGTGAGAGAAGCAGAGAGAGGAAGATGAAAGAGTAGAGAGAGAGAAGAGAGAGAGACGTGAACAGCCTGGCTGGGGGTAAGGTACATATATAAACTACCGTAGTCGTGACACTATAGACAGCAGACAGATGTGTGTATGCTGGTATGAAGATTTCTTTTTAAATCAATAAATGATTTGTTTCAGGGGCATAGACCAAAATATTTTAAACCACCCAGTAAGACTTTTTCCACCAGAAGCAGACGCAATCGGGAGTTTTATTATTCTGCTATTATGTCCCATTATGCTTATCCCGTGCATGCCACAGTGTCGTTAAGACTTCTCTTTTTGAAGGTGAACATGGGGTGTTTAACTGACTAGTGCAACGGTGTTAGTGCAAACTGTGTCTCAGAAAAAAAACTGAAAACGGTCCTTTACGCTTTCTCTATCAGGAGTTGAACCCACGGTAGCTTCGCTTTTACTGGATCAGCACCATAGCGCAACCATGAGCTACGGCCCTTTCAGTCATGTGGTTGTCAGGACAAAAAGGGGCTGGTCGATCAAGACAATAAAAAGTCAGCCCAAAAAGCGCTTGTCTACGGGAGTAAACCATGAAAAATAATCACGGGCAGTGTTGACAGCCTGGTACCTTGAAACACCTTCTGAGTACTGCAGGCGGCCTTTTAGCACTTCCCAGACACTTTCCGAGCACCTTTTGAATACTAGAACGAGTACTACAGAGGTGTTCCGAAAGTGTTCACGAGGTGCACCTCCAGCTTTGATTTGCATATGTTAATTGTACCATTTTGGTACCTTTTCGGTACTCTTCTAGTGCCTAAAGTTGCTGTTGCAATCTGTTACAGGGTGAGCTAGGCTACAGTTAATGTCTTCAAATAAGTTTGAAAGAATCTGCCAGAGCCTCTGCTAGACTGTTGAGACTATCGGTACGGCGGTACGGCAATAAAAAAAGAAAAAGAAAAAGAAAAGAAAAAGAATTCAGTCAGCCGGTACAGTCAACATTGCCTAGACCTAATAATATTATTACAAAGTGCCCGCGTGTTTTATCACATTTGTTTCTTTCGGTGTGTGTATGCGCCACTGACGTTTGATCTAGATCTAGTTTCCGACGTTCACGCTCGGTGCTGATGTTGGCAAAGCAATCGATCTTGTAGCCGACACATGTCACCTTTACAGACTGTAATCAAACCTATAATGTTGCTGATTTTGTCTTCATTCGCTATATAGCTGGTGGTTTTTATGGTTTTCTCAGCTGTTTCACTGGTTTCTTCGTTTGAAGCACACGATGATACACACGATTTGGTCGGGGCGGGCGAGAGAAACAAAACAAAACAAAACAAACAATAGGCTTCGTTACGTCATACTGACGCAGTTCGATCTAGAATGAAAGCGGAGCGGGAAAAAATCGTTAGGCACAGGCCACAGCTGCTTTATCCAAACAGAAAAGAAACGGTCCGGTAGCTATCTTGTAAACAGCGCTCGTACTTTGGGACCTGTCCATTTGAGGAGGGGGGGGGGGGGGGGGGGGGGGGAGTCACTTCTAGCATGCGACACACACGGCTTCTGGTGTGACTGAGCGTTCATGGTTTTGCTTGCTGATCAACACCGGAAGCCAGTGTACAGAGTATCTCCAGCAAGTCACACAAAGCGTTCAGTTTCAGCCGGTACTTGGTACTTGGTACCGGCGACTTTATTTTTCACCGGTAGGGAAACATTTACCGTTAAAAACCGGCACATGCCGGTCTAGCGAAGGCTCTGATCTGATGACCTGCATTATCACTAATTCTTGCGTCGATGGCCATCTTCATGTATGTAACACTACAAACTTCGATAATTGGAGCACAGTAGCAAATGGGCTGCAGCAGGCTACTCAGATCTGTGACAGGATTTCAAACGAACGGTATTGTTGGTTGTAAATTGTGTTTTTTTAAACTAATTATGTCGTCAATATTGTCAGTTTTCAAGGTGCACTCACGCACGCACGCACACACGCACATACACACACCGCACCCGCCCCCCCCCCCCCCCCCCCCCCCCCCCCCCCCCCCCCCCCCCCCCCCCCCCACACACCCCTATTTCAGACTATTCATTTATTCACGGCGAACCATTTCAACATTCCACTGATATAATAAGACTGATTGGTTAAAATAAAGAATGTAAACGGTCATACTTCGTTTCCTCTATATAGCAGGCTATGCTATATAATTCTGTATAACACACACACACACACACACACACACACACACACACACACACACACACACACACACACACACACACACACACACTGTGTTGTGTTGGTGTGTGTGTGTGTGTGTGTGTGTGTGTGTGTGTGTGTGTGCGTGTGCGTGTGTTATATACACTGTGTTGTGCGTTGTGGTGGTTGTGTGTGTATGGGGGGGGGGGGAATCCATCATCTCCGTCATTTTTTTAATGTATTTTTTATTTTTGTTAAATCCAACGCCGGATCTGGACTACTCTCGCGATCTTCGTGACACCTTTTCAATCGCGCTATTCTCAAATGCAGAGTGGTCGCAGTGGGAGGGGGGGGGGGGGGGGGGGAGTTAGGGGGAAGAGAGAGGGAGGGGGGGAGACAGGGGAGATAGAGAGAGAGATGTGCGTTCGTGCGTGCGTGCGTGTGGTGTGTGTGTGTGTGTGTGTGTGTGTGTGTGTGTGTGTGTGTGTGTGTGTGTGGGTGTGTGGTGTGAGAGAGAGAGAGGGGAGAGGAGAGAGAGAGAGAGAGAGAAGAGAGCGAGATCTAAGAAGAGCTGAATAATTGTGATTAATTGTCTTGAAAAAGCTAAAATTTGTATTTAATTGTTTTATAAAAGTAAAAGGACACAGTCCGATCTAAATTATATTTTTTTTACTAAACGTCACAAACGGAAACGGTCCGATCCTATTTTTTTATTATTTTTAAATTAATTTTAATTTAGTCACAAACGCTCGAAAAGGGTTGCATTTTTGATGGTTTGTGTTCATCCACTTTTTTGGGCAGAAAAAAATTGACGAAGTGTTCATCAGGGTTGACGGGATTAAGATTGACGTTATTCGACTCCATCTGTAAGACTGAATCTTCCTACCTCGTTGACAACCTGTCTGTCGTGGCTTATACTAATTGCCAAGAAGAAAAATCGCCCCGACGGTGCTCTGGATCGGAACACGGCACAGCTCAGCAGCGGAACAGCCATGCTCTCTGGTTTGGAACATAGAAAAACCGGGCGAGTGTTTTCCTATCCTTTTAACGCGACTTCTAAATACTCTTAGACAGTGACAGTTCATCATATCACGCATGAGATATTCAATAACATAGTGACAAGAACCAAAATGCTCCAAGTGACTGCCTTGTTCTGTCGTTTTTGAAGAAAGTGCAATTTTGTCTGCAAACGGCCGAAATCAAAAATGAAAATGTTGATTGTGAGGTGTACAAGAAACCAAATGTCAAAAACATTAACACCAAAGGACACGGGAAGTGCCATCAGAATAGTGGTGGTTATGCTTGTGTTTATTGTCTATTGTGATGTGAGCGATACTATGTGTTGCTAAGTACTTTTTAAGTGTTAGTCTTTGACATATGTACACTGTCTTTGTTCTTTATGTGTGGCACCCACATTTTCCTTTGAAGGAATAAAGAATTTCTTGACTTGACTTGACTTGACATAAGAGCACAGAAGCAAAAATAACTGTGCCAACGACAAACAGATGGAAAGCCAAATTAACCATAACTAACCTTAACTAACCCTTCACT